>JAJHIY020000108.1:350000-370000 GCA_022114975.2 Lampris megalopsis
CTAAAGAAAGGATTGTGGCTGAAGGCTATTGTCATGCAAGCTAACTCAGTGTGCTCTTGCCTATGGCCAAAGACATTTCACAAGCAAGCATGTCATTGGTTTTTTTTTTTCAAAAAAGGGCCCCCAGCTTTAGTCTCCAGTAGCCTTGGCTGTAACGTGAAGACAGCAGAAAATATGCTGCAGTATTTGCAGGAAACTCCTCATCAGAGAAGAGTTGGTGATGTGAGCAGATTTACTGATTTAGCACTACGTGGGTTAGAAGCCGGGCGGCACGGTGGCGCAGTGGTTAGTGTGGCTGCCTCGCAGCAAGAAGGTCCTGGGTTTGAGTCCCGGGGTAGTCCAACCTTGGGGGGTCGTCCCGGGTCGTCCTCTGTGTGGAGTTTGCATGCTCTCCCCGTGTCTGCGTGGGTTCCCTCCGGGGGCTCCAGTTTCCTCCCACAGTCCAAAGACATGTAGGTCAGGTGACTCGGCCGTACTAGATTGTCCCTAGGTGTGAATGTGTGTGTGTGTGTGTGTGTGTGGGTGTGGGCCCTGTGATGGCCTGGTGGCCTGTCCAGGGTGTCTCCCCGCCTACCCCCCAATGACTGCTGGGATAGGCTCCAGTGTCCCCGTGACCCCAATTGGGATAAGCGGCTTGGATAATGGATGGATGGATGGATGGATGGAGTTATAAGCCCACCGGTGGCCGGCTGTACATACCTGTTTTGTAGATGGCGGTGGGGGATGCTGCCCTACTTCCAAATGGATTACATGACATTATTTACATTATGAATTACATTTTCAGAGATGCTGTTAACCACAATCTTCATTTTAGTTGGCACCTGTGTATGATTGACCAAACTTAATATTGAGGAATATTAATGGAAAAAATATGCAATATTATGTACTGAGTTGCTTGTATCGCAGCCTTACTTGACAGCCAAAGATGGGCCGTGCATGAGGACAGCATGCGCTAAAAGGAAACTTTAGCCACATCACTAGGACGTACAGTAATACTGACCTTTACTTGACATTTAGCAGCCGTGCCCCTCCCTCGGCACTCCTGGCACACTGGTTCAGCTGTGAGGCGTCGCTTCTTGTGAAGACTGACCTCATGACAACACTGTAGGGCATCATTTGAGTTGGACAGACAACCTGCTTAATGCACCATGCGAGCTAAACATTGCGGCACAGTGGTGCAGTGGTTAGCACCGTCGCCTCACAGCGAGAAGGCCCTGGGTTCGAACCCTGGGGTTGTCCAACCTTGGGGGTCATCCCAGGTCGTCCTCTGTGTGGAGTGTGCATGTTCTCCCCGTGTCTCTGCGGTGGGTTTTCTCCAGGTGCTCCGGTTTCCCCCGCCATCAAGAAGACATGCGTGTTAGGGTCAGTACTGCTGCCTGAGCCCCTGACCGAGGCATGGCGAGAGGAACTGGAGTTGGTCAGGATGGGTTAAATGCAGGGCATAATTTTCCTACGGGGATTAATAAAGTATATCAAAATTAAAAATAATCCCCTAACATCACTCAGTGGAAACACGGCCCATTCACCACTGTGTTCTGTCGTCTTTGATGAGAAAACCACTTCTGTTTTGCACAAAGCTGCAGTGGGAACCTGCCTGCTGGGAGCTTTGCCGAATCTTCCCAGTAGCCTTCCACACAACCCAGTGGGGCATTTGTTGTAGCCTCCAAAACCATGATATATCGCCTTTCGAAAATGGGAAGTTGGTAGCAGTCACACACGTCTTCATTATTTCAGGTTTATTCAGTACATATTCTGAACTGGAGCAAAGCCTGGCTTGATTGGAAAACCGGTTCGGGGCTGGTGCAGTCCATCACAGCACCAGTTTAGTAGCCGGGATGGTTTGCAACTCCTTTTTCTAATGGAGCACATCAAGACACGGCTGACTGTACGGGGAGGGATCTTCATGTTGTTGAAAAGGAGACGCTGTATCGCTGTTTGAGATTTTCAGACGTTCTCCTCATTGCACCGTGTTGAAGCCCGCTGAGAAGATCCAGCAAGGTGGTATCTCAACACTGTAGTGATCGGCTCCGTTTTGGTGTGCACAGATTTAAAATGAGCGCCCAACCATGTGCTTTTAAGACTCTTCTCAGCTTGATCCCTCAAAGCATATCATGGTCGGTAGACACCAGTTTGTTTAAAACGATTTGGGGACCAGCAAAGCCTCTCTTCAGTCCATCTGAAGGCTGCGGTCCATCAAAAATGCAACTTCACTGAGACAGCCAGTCACACTCCGGCTTAGCAACCCAGCTGAGCAGCAGGAAGGCACTTAATCCCATTATACACCAGATGTTAACAACTGCAACACACACACACACACACACACACACAAGGGGAGGGGGACATCTCGGCAGTACATAAAACCTGGCTTCGAGTAAATGTGGGAGCCAGTGGGATGTGAGCTCCCATGAAAGCAGTAACACCACACATCCGTGGGGGTCGCTAATAAATCACCAACAGCCATTACTTAAATCACAAATAATGTATTTTTCAATGTAATGGGTGTTATTTACGTCAACGAGATAAATAGCCTAAAAGAAATGTGTTTTCCAAAACACCTGAACGCACCATGTTCTCTCGTAAATGACAGTATGGCGACACTTCACCATCAAGCCACCAGGGGGCGCAGTAAAACATTGCGCGACCTATGCGTGTTGAGAGCGCGTGAGCCGCAAACGTTCAAACCCATCTGGAAGAAGAAGTCGCTACATGTGTCAGCCAGCATTATTTCGGGCGATTGAAACGTTTTTGTTGCGAACTTGCAGACACCTCGGGCAGTTTGGGGTTGTTGCGATCTCCTCGATACACAGCTTAACAGGTCAGCACCGGGCCCCGATGCATGATGGTCAAAGTGGGCCCCGGCCTGCCCATCACAACCAGACGTAAGAATGAAAGAAGTGAAAGCACGCAGCTTTAAAGCGACCAACAACAGCGAAATGCACCGCACAGTTGATATGTAAATGAAATGATGACTGGAGGGTGAAGTGGCCGGGATGAGAGTCAGGACCTCCAAGTCTGAGGCCGTGGTTCTCTACCGGAAAATGGTGGGTTGCTCCCTCCGGGTCGGGGATGAGTTGTTGCCTCAAGTGAAGGAGTTCAAGTATCTCGGGGTCTTGTTCACGAGTGAGGGTAGGATGGAGCGGGAGACTGACAGGTGGGTTGGTGCAGCATCAGCAGTACTGCGGCCGTTGTACCGGACCGTTGTGGTGAGGAGGGAGCTGAACCGGGAGGCAAAGCTCTCAATTTACCAGTCAGTCTTCGTTCCAACCCTCACCTATGGTCATGAGCTCTGGGTAGTGACCGAAAGGGTGAGATCGCGGATACAAGCGGCTGAAATGAGTTTCCTCCGTAGGGAGTCTGGGCTCAGCCTTAGAGATAGGGTGAGGAGCTCGGACACCCGGAGGGAACTCGGAGTAGAGCCTCTGCTGCTTCACGTCGAAAGGAGCCAGTTGAGGTGGTTCGGGCATCTGATTAGGATGCCCCCTGGGCGCCTTCCTTTGGAGGTTTTCCAGGCACGTCCAACTGGGAGGAGACCCCGGGGTAGACCCAGAACTCGCTGGAGGGACTACATGTCCAGTCTGGCCTGGGAATGCCTTGGGATCCCCCAGGAGGAGCTGGAGGGCGTTGCTGGGGAGAGGGACGCCAGCAGTGTCCTACTTAGCTCGCTGCCACCGCGACCCGACCCCGGAGAAGCGGCTGATGATGAGATGAGATGAGATGAGATGATTACCAGGAGACCCCCGTGCTATGGAAGGGGAGTCATGATAGCAGGCCAAGATAGTGAGAGACTTCTTAACAACATCTGGTGCCAGAGCTCCATAACAGATGAAAACATAATCGGTGGTGGTGCAGCCGCACAGTGACAACATTGTTCATGTCTGTGCTTGTGTAGGTGGATTATTAGCCAAATAAATAATAGATAAGTTCTACTCACATCACAGGCACTGTCTCTGGGCTTTTCACTCTGTGACGTCTTGACACTTCGCCAGCTAGCTAACTCATCTGTGTGCGTTTTGCTACGCAGTGGTACACATGTCCCTAATTATGTGCGGGCACACTTTGCACATGTTTGGACATACTGTGTACTGTAGACTCAGTGCTGGAGGTCTCTGATATGATGGTGGTGAGATAAAGAGGGGTCCGTGCATGCATGCATGCGTGCAGGCCCCAATGCAGCTGCATTACCTGCATGTGTGGTAGTTTCACCTCTTGACTTCATACAATTATTACTAGTGGTAGTGGACTGCTGTGTGTGTCAGTGATGGACCACGTAATGAGCAGTGACATCTCCCCCCCCTCCCCCCTTTCGCTCCCCCTCCCTCTCTCTCTGTCTGTCTCTCTCGCTCTGTCGCTCTCTCTGTCTGTCTGTCTCTCTCTCTCTCTGTCTGTCTGTCTCTCTCTCTCTCTCTCTGTCTGTCTCTCTCGCTCTCTCGCTCTGTCTGTCTGTCTGTCTGTCTGTCTGTCTCTCTCTCTCTCTGTCTGTCTGTCTCTCTCTCTCTCGCTCTGTCTGTCTCTCTCTCTCTTGTACAGCGGACGTGTTGGGCTATTATTTATTTATCTCCGTCCCTAACATAGGTTATGTTAGAGACCTCACAAAACTCAGATTATAACTTGAACCCTGCATAAAACACAAATGTTTTTGACTCTATTAAGATGTAAATACAGAGCAATCTACAACGATATTCAACAGTGCAACCTCCAACTATGTGTTCACTGAATTCATGTGATCTTAGCATATATTCTACTGTGTACTCGTTTGTAGCACAGGCTGTCCCTCTTTTAGTTTAGCTTCCATACTTCCAGAGTAAACCTACTGTCATAGTTAAACCTACTATACTAGTTAGACCTACTGTAGTACTTAAACCTACTGTACTAGTAACCTACTATAATAGTTAAACCTACTGTAGTACTTCAACCTACTATAATAGTTAAACCTACTGTAGTACTTAAACCTACTGTACTAGTTAAACCTACTATAATAGTTAAACCTACTGTAGTACTTAAACCTACTATACTAGTTAAACCTACTATACTAATTAAACCTACTGTAGTACTTAAACCTACTATAATAGTTTAACCTACTGAAGTACTTAAACCTACTGTACTAGTTAAACCTGCTATAGTACTTAAACCTACTGTAGTAGTTAAGCCTACTATACTAATTAAACCTACTGTAGTACTTAAACCTACAACACTAGTTAAACCTACTATACTAGTTAAACCTACTGTAGTACTTAAACCTACAATACTAGTTAAACCTACTATACTAGTTAAACCTACTGTAGTAGTTAAGCCTACTGTAGCACTTAAACCTACTATAATAGTTAAACTTACTGTAGTACTTAAACCTACTGGACTAGTTAAACCTACTGGACTAGTTAAACCTACTGGACAGGTTATGTTGGGCACATGGGAGTCCTGACTCCAGTGCTCATGTCCAAGCTCTGCCAGGTCCTGTGCTGGTGTGCTGGCTGCAGCCCCCTACCTTTAAAATGGGAAGAATGTGTTATTTTTGGTGCATTTCCCTTGTCATGAAACTAGGCCACACATTCCTCAGGATCCAGGACTGTGTCCGTAGCTGCTGGTCCAACAGACTAGTGTTCTTTGGCATGGAACAAGAGTCAACATCCTGGTCTCGCTCTATTAATGGAAGAGTAACAGTAAGTTAATGCATGTGTAGGTTGGTAGCTTGAAAACAAATAAGCCGAACTCAACTTCCTGAGACACCGTGGTGGAAGGTGGCTGAGAAGGCAGCGTGTACGAATAGACCAACAGTGTCTGTAAATGCAAAAAGATAAACACGGTTGATGTAATGCCCTACGCTCCCAGTGCTTCAGGTCTGTGTAGTTCTGAGCGGAGCTGGTGTGGTGTCAGAGTGTTTACACCAGCGGTCCAGGGGGTTTCTCTGACTGGTTTCAGTGGTGGTGCCCATGAACTTGTCAAATCTGCTGAAAGACGGACTTACAGAGATGGCTGTCTTAGTGTTGTGAGATCTTTATTTTCAGTCAGTAGGAATCAGGGACACTTTGTCATTTGAAATGAAAAGAAATATCGTTTCCCCCGGCCCACAGCAGTGCAGCACAAAGACAAAAACACATCCAAAAATTACAGGAACACACATATCAAACTACAAACGAACGCAGGAGGACTGTGGGAACGGCCGGTCTGCATGGGCTAGCAGTTAGCGTAGCCTGCCACACTTCCGCATCCTGTCGGGGCACTCCCTGCGTGGGGGCGGTGCCTTACGTCCTGCGTTGCACACAGTGTCGTGTGGCTGATGCGCGCGCATTACTTCGTCTCGTCGGTCACTTTTTGGATAAGCTAGCTAGCTAGCAAAATCGTAACCTAAAAAGTAGTTTCATAACCTAATCTTTGGCTTAACCCCAAGATGAAACCTACAGGAGACCTCAGGCCAAGTCGTAACTTCATACAAAGATGATTTTTGTTGTTGTTGCGATCATCGTTTTATGAAGATGCACTTAGATGTTTGCTCCTTGTACTGCTGGCACGGCAGTACGTGGTCTATTCTGACGGCACTGGTGCCACCAGCCCACCCTAACCTGAACCCTAACCCCAACCTGACCCTAACCCCAACCTGACCCTAACCCTAACCCCAACCTGACCCTAACCTCAACCTTAACCCTAACCTCAACCTTAACACGCTAACCTCAACCTGACCCTAACCCCAACTTGACCCTAACCTCGACCTGAACCCTAACCTCAACCTGACCCTAACCTCAACCTGACCCTAACCTCAACCTTAACACGCTAACCTCAACCTGACCCTAACCCCAACCTAACCCTAACCCCAACCTGACCCTTACCTCAACCTGACCCTAACCTCAACCTGAACCCTAACCTCAACCTGAACCCTAACCTAGCCGCAAAAAATAGTCACTCGCTACCTATTGTTTTTCTACTCCAAATAGAACCCGAGATGTGCGTGGAAAAGATGGTCACGGAGCTGCGCGCACATAAGGCACACCACACTCTGTGTGATGCAGGACGTAAGGCACTGCCCCCGCACGAAACACCAAGTTTTTAGGTAGTCCCGTCCTGTCAGACCACCCTTGGTGTTATCGGAACTGCCGGTCTGCGTGGGCTAGCAGTTAGCTTAGCCTGCCCAGCACCAGCTCTCCCAGCCATCAAACGAAGGCACAAACTTAGACGTAGACGTGGACAAAGACACTGCATGGACGGTACTGGGTGAGGCCGCCGCAGACGTAAGTTCGCACCGCCATCTTCATTCATTAACGTGAATTGTTAGTATATGTCAGTATACATCTTCCCACCTGTAGTTTTAGCAGCGGTGTCTTTTTTCCATAAGCATGTGAGCTAGGTGGATCTGTGTGTGTCTCAGTCCGTGTAGATGTGACCCTCTGCTAGGCTTCATTCCAGACCCCATCCTGGTCTATGAGCAGCACCGCTTTGGACCTAGAGTCCAAGAAAAAATGTAAAAAGGAAGTGTCTATTGTTTTTTTTACATTTGTTTTCCTTTGATATTTTAGTTATGTGTAGCCTCCTATGGGACAGGTTGAGAAAGCGAGAAGATCCCCTGTGAGATATAACAGACAAGATCGTCTCATCTCCTGTCCATGGAGCATGTCCCACTTAGCAGGATTAGTGTGGTTGTATAACAGTATCAGTTTTTTATTTTACAAATTGTTCCTGGGTGGATGCAGACGGGGATCGGATTTGTGACAGTCCATAATAACAGGATCTCTAGCCTGAACCCGAACCTGAACCCAGTAGTGGACTTCTTGGCTGCTCAGGCCTGTACCACGATGTCCATCAGCAGTGTGGCCAGACAAGAACAAGTCCGCTGAGACGAACTCGCTCCAGTACACACATACAGCCGTGGCTTACCTGCCGCTAATCACCTGACGGCTACTAATGCTGTGTGTGTGTGTGTGTGTGTGTGTGTGTGTACGTACACTCTCTTGCATTTCAACACTTATCAGACTTACGAGAAAGGAGGCCAAGCTAACAGTGGATGTCCACTTTTTCCCCGCGTTTGTCTCTGGTGATTGTGTTGGCAGTGGGTTGAGCCACAGGACTGTTGTTGAGCCTTGATGTTTCAACACACTGCGGTGCTAATCCTCCGCCACGGAGCAGCTGTCCCTGCTGTCTGACTCCGACTCTACTGGTGTTCACTTACTGCCAAATGTCCATCTAATCTACTGTACATATGACATTTCACATGTCTAATCTGTGCAGAATAACACAAATTCAACTTAAAATGTATTCGTTGTACATGGTCATAGAAATGACTATAAATTGTATTTGACGTATGTAGGTATGTATATACTATATGTATTTAGGGCGGCACGGTGGCACCGTCACCTCACAGCAAGAAGGTCCTGGGTTTGAGCCCCGGGGTAGTCCAACCTTGGGGGTCGTCCCGGGTCGTCCTCTGTGTACTCTGCTTGTTCTCCCCGTGTCTACGTGGGTTTCCTCCCACAGTCCAAAGACATGTAGGTCAGGTGGATCAGCCGTACTAAATTGTCCCTAGGTGTGAATGTGTGTGTGTGTGTGTGTGTGTGTGTGTGGGGGGGGGTCCTCTGATGGCCTGGCAGCCTGCCATTCAGTGACTGCTGGGATAGGCTCCAGCATCCCCGCGACCCTACGTAGGATAAGTGGTTTGGATAATGGATGGATGGATGGATGGATGGAATGTACTAGCTGCAATAGAGACTGGTATAGAGTTTCTTCTTGACTCAGCATTAGGAAACCAGGTCTGGGTGCAGCCAGAAGCTGAGCTGATGAAACTATTTTAGACAGACAGCATGGAGATGGCAGAGCTCCTGTTTCTGACCTGGTTTAAAATGCCAAAGAGAATTTTTCCTGACATCCTCCGGTGGCTCTAAGGCTCTCGTGTCGTCTTGACAGTGAAAACAAGTGTGACCCCAAGGAAGGCTGAAATTAAAGCTGTACAGAGAGATTTTCTGAGGGTTGATGTTATTTGTTTACATCCCAGTTTGGATTCAGAGAGACAGCACTTGTTTCATAGTTGCCTAGTTTATATGATAGACGAATTTTTATCACGTTGGCGTGCATTCTTCTTGTAACGGAACGGAACGGACATGGACGCGGGGCAGGCTAAGGTAACTGCTAGCCCATGCAGACCGGCAGTTCCAATAACACCGAGGGCGGTCTGGCGGCGGCCTCACCTAGCGTTGACTGTGTTTCGTCGTGTGGAGTGTGGGAGGTGTGTTGAAGGTGTCTGGCTGGGAGAGCTGGCGTTGGATCGGCTGAAGGAGCCTGGTCTGCTGCATCCTGTGGGCCCAGGGACCGCGGCCCTGCCTGAAGCTGTGCTCGAGGAGGAAACACTGAGGGCGTTCTGAAGCGGGGCAGGCTACGCTAACAGCTAGCCCATGCAGACCGGCTGTACTGATAGTCATCCTGGCATTCACTGTCTTGGACAGTGACTTTTTTTGTCCTTTAAATGGTCCTGATTCCTGATTCTTCTCCCACAGTTGTCCACATTTACATCTTTTACTCAAGTTGGCTAGTAATAAAGTTAATAATAGTGATAATATTCATATTTACATAGCACTTTTTATACAAACAAATGCAGCACAAAGTGCTTTACAATGATAAAACAAATAAAAATGAACAGAGGTCAACATGGATCAGGTGATAGAACCAGAACAGGAATCGTCATGTGAGTTCTAGAACTATAGTAAGGAATGAGAATGAACTGGGTTGAGTAAAAGCCAAGGTAAATAGGTAGGTTTCCATAGTGCTCATACACCCTAAATAAATCCCCAGGCTTGTAGCTGGCTGATGCATGCCTTCATAGCCCAGAGCGTCATGATCACCCTTCCTCATATTGTCCTCCTCTTCACAAGTCTCACATAACAGTCCTGTTATTTTATAAAAGAGGAAGAATGTGACGTCTGAAACGGGATGACGTTTTTTGACAGTCCAGGAAATGGGATCTGTTTAGGGTGCATTTTTGACAAATCTTGAACATTCTGCTTGAAAACACTGCAGAGGAGCATTGCTCGGTGGGCTTGACCCAGATTCTGGTCCAACCTGCAGGATGCGGACTGGAGATGAGTGTGTACTTGCATGGATTTTCTGGAATGTTCACACTGAGTGAACTGGCAGCACGCGTTGTTTTAAACTGCTTCAGAGCTGTTGTGTCTTTCATGATTGTGACACAGCATGTGTGAGATCCCTGACAGGCAGCTGGTTTACACATCTGGTAAAACAGAACTGTCACACTCACTCAAACATCTCAGTCATGTGTATGGGCCACGTAGGTTTGCACAAACATGGAAACTGACTCCGGTTTCGTGGCTCTCTCAGTGTACTTAACGTAGAATCAGAATCAGAAGCACTTTATTTACCGTTTCATTTCATGCACTTGCGCACACGAAATGAAACGAAACATGGTTACTCCCAGGCCACAGCAGCACAACACAAAGACAAAACACATATCCAAAAACTACAAGAACTACAACAGGCATATGCAAACTAAACAAAATAAAACTCACTGTCCATAGAACAAACGCCAGCCCGGATGACTGTCGGAACTGCCGGTCTGCATGGGCTAGCAGCTAGCTTAGCCTGCCCCACTTCCACATCCTGTCAGACCGCCCTCGGTGTTTCCTCTTCGGGCACAGCGCCGGTCAGGCTTATGGTCCTTGGGTCCACAGGAGGCAGCAGACCAAGCTCCCTCAGCCGATCCAACGCCATCTCTCCCAGCCAGACACCGTCGACACACCTCCCCGCACTCCACACGACGACACCAAAAACACAGTCAAGGCCGCCGCCAGACTGCCCTCGGTGTTATCAGAACTGCTGGTCTACATGTGCTAGCAGTTAGCTTAGCCTGTTGTGCTTCCCCGTCCTGTCAGACCGCCCTCGGTGTTTCCTCTTCGGGCGCAGCTCCGGTCAGGGCCGTGGTCCCTGGGCCCACAGGACGCAGCAGACCAAGCTCTCCCAGCCAATCCAGCACCAGCTCTCCCTGCCATCAGAAGACAAACTTAGACACAGACGTGGACAAAGACGCTGCTTGGACGGTACTGGATGAGGCTGCTGCAAACGTGAATTCGCGCCGCCATCTTCTCACACCGGAAGTGGAATAACAACACTACAACACAACAATCTTCAGATATATACACAAGGACTGACTTATACAGGTGAAATCAGAGGTGATGAAGTGCAGTGGTGCAGAGAATATATCAGAGATGCTGAGACAGATGTTAGCAGCTTACTTCCATACATGCCTGAGGTAGATGGGCATGACAGGGCGTACCAAATAGCTTAGTCTTTATCTCGTCACAAAGTTAATAGAATGTGAAATGGATGGGTTAGTGCCTGTAGTTTGTGGTGGATTCAGTAGTACACACGATCCGATGTTACATCCCCTGTGTAAATGAATGAAAACTGTTAGTTGTGCATTTTGGTGACTGAGGCTGGATGATGTGGATTTCTCAGCAGTCTAAAAACACCTACTGGGATATGACATGGGGCGGCATAGTGCAATGGTTAGCACGGTCGCCTCACAGCAAGAAGGTCCTGGGTTCGAGCCCCAGGGTAGTCCAACGTGGGGGTCGTCCCGGGTCGTCCTCTGTGTGGAGTTTGCATGTTCTCCCTGTGTCTGCGTGGGTTTCCTCCGGGTGCTCCGGTTTCCTCCCACAGTCCAAAGACATGTAGGTCAGGTGACTCAGCCGTACTAAATTGTCCCTACGTGAATGTGTGGGCCCTGTGATGGCCTGGCGGCCTGTCCAGGGTGTCTCCCCGCCTGCCGCCCAATGACTGCTGGGATAGGCTCCAGCATCCCCCCGACCCTGAGAGCAGGATAAGCGGTTTGGATGATGGATGGATGGATATGATTTGAACTGTTTCGAAAGTGGAACAAACCATTCTGCTTGTATCATGGGGGTGTAGGTGTGCATATGTAAATGGACTGGTGTATGTATGAACATGGTTTTTGGACGGTTTGTCCCTTGATCTCCAGCTGTGGAGCCTTTGTGTGAGTGCAGACCTCCCCTTCATGCTCCCATGCTGCATGAGTCGTGGCTGCACCAGGCTTCAGAAGCAGCTGTGTAGTGGTGCTTACAACAGCCTTGCTTCTCCTTTGGCCCCTGATTCTTCAGAAATGGAGCACCAGAGAGTGTTTTTACCTTCCTCCATTACCCAATTGCCTCTTTTACAGATGTGATTTTTACAAGTGTTCTTGCGTATATAAATATATATATATATTTTTTTGCTTTCCCCCCCTTTTTCTTCCCAGTTGTACTTGGCCAATTACCCCACTTTTCCGAGCCGTCCCGGTCTCTGCTCCACCCCCTCTGGTTGCAGACTACCACATGTCTCCTCCCATACATGTGGAGTCGCCAGCCGCTTCTTTTCACCTGACAGGAGTTTCACTAGGGGGACGTAGCGCGTGGGAGGATCACGCTATACCCCCCGGTTCCCCCTCACCCCCAAACAGGTGCCCTGACCAACCAGAGGAGGCGCTAGTGCAGCGACCAGGACACACACCCACATCCGGCTTCCCACCCGTAGACACGGCCAATCGTGTCTGTGGAGACGCCCGACCGAGCCGGAGGTAACGGGTGGATTCAAACCGGCGATCCCCACGTTGGTAGGCAACAGAATAGACCGCTACGCCACCCAGATGCCCCCATATAGCATATTGATACAATCCTGAATGTTATTTGATCTAACTTTGTTTTGGCTCTTCTAACAGTTGTTGCACTTACTTTTAAATCGATTTCTTTCTCAAATCTTCACAAGTGATGCTGTGTTACTGAAGCGTGCAGATGATGTTGAGCTGGAAGAATTCTGTGTGCACGGGCACGGATAATTCAGCCGAATCCTTTGTCTGCTACAGCTCAGTACACTGTTGGAGGGAGGGAGGGAGGGAGGGGCAAAGATATCAAATTAAGATGCGATGGCCAGCACCGTTATCGCGAGGGTTAATGGTCCTGGATTAGATTTGGACTGGTTTTCTATGCAGCGGCTTTGAAGCCGCATGGGCTGATGTTTGACCTGATATATTTGTTTTCCGCCAAATCCTTGGCTTGACCTGTTTAGAGGGCTTAGCGACTATAATTATGGCTTGGACAAGCTTACCCCATGTCTGTTTGTCTGGCGAGCGTTCCCCATACACGCTTTGATGTGGGAGGCCTACAGATCCAGAGAAAGACAAAAGATACACATTCTTCTGTTTCCACATCAGTATGGAGTCACAATGACTTGGCAGAAGACGGATCGTTGTCGCCCCGGTGGGCTTTGGGCCTGGGATGAGCCTGCTCACAGCTTTCTCATTGTTCTCAGTGTGCAGAGAGGCGGCAGGAAGGAAGTGCTTATCGTGAGAGTTAGGTTTGTTTACCATATCCGAGGAGAGAAGCTAGTCGTCGTTCATCTCGGTGTCTATTTTAGGAGTTACAGTAGCCCCTCTGACTAGTCCTCCAGATCTCCGTGTGCTTCAGCGTTAAAAGATCTTCCGATTTATGAAGATGATGTTGGTTTGAAATTGAAAATTAAGTTCGTCGGGGGGGCGTCCGAGTAGCGTGACAGTCTATTCTGTTGCTTACCAACACTGGGATCGCCGGTTCGAATCCCCCATGTTACCTCTGGCTTGGTCGGGCATCAAGTCAAGTCAATTTTATTGGTATAGCCCAATATCACAAATTACAAATGGCCCCAGGGGGCTTTACAGCAACACAACATCCTGCCCTTAGACCCTCGCACAGGGCATCGGGCCCTGAGAGCTTGCATCGGGCGCCCCTACAGACATAATTGGCCATTTCTGTGGGTGGGAAGCCGGTTGTGGGTACTAGCGCCTCCTCTGGTCGGTCAGGGCACCTGTTTGGGGAGGAGGGGGGAACTGGGGGAAATAGCGTGAGCCTCCCATGTGCTGCGTCCCCCTGGTGAAACTCCTCACTGCCAGGGGAAAAGAAGCGGCTGGTGACTCCACGTGTATGGGAGGAGGCATGTGGTAGTCTGTAGCCCTCCCCGGATCAGCAGAGGGGAGTGGGGCAGCGACCGGGACAGCTCAGAAGAGTGGGGGGGAAAAGGGGGGAGGAACCCCCCCCCAAAACGCAAATTAAGCTCGTTTCGAATATCAAAATGTCACCGTTGGAGAGAAAAGTGGAGCAAATATCAAACGAAGGTATTTAATTGATTCTTTGGCACCTCCATTTAACAGAACAATCGCCCCTTCGTTTCGGCGTTGACTCCCCTCGGTCACTGCTCGGTACTCGTCGACGGGAAACCTATTACCCAACACTGTTTTGTCAGCTTGAACTAAAGACCCCCAGACCCCTTCACCCCCCTCTCGCTGTTGGCTGTAAAACTGCTTACATCTGAGTCACAATAGAAGAGGAAGTGGAGCTGGGGGCTCGGAGAACTCCTCTGAATGGACCAGGCCTTGAACACCCAATTAGGCTCGTTCACTGTTTTTCCAAACAGCCTACTGGGAGTTACTTGGAAACAGGAAAGTGTAGCAGTTTCCCCTTACAGCAGGAGGTCCTCTAAAGGACGGGACTGAGAGAGCCGTGATAGGAAGTCGTGGCAAAATGAAGCAGAAGCTCAACAGCCGTGGCACGTAATCTACTCCCCTTGTTTGGCAACGAGGCAGGGAGGTGAGACCTGCACATTCCTCCTGCTAGATGTCGGTAAGCGGAGTCCTCCACTTCCACCGTCTGCCGAGTAAGTGTTGCGAGAGTCTTCTTTAAGCGGCGGGGTAATTTTTCAGGAGGCTTTGACCCCGTTCAGGACACCCAGCCAGAGAAAAAACGGCTGCAACGATTCATCATCCGCTTCCTGTAATGTAACACCCCCCCTCCCCTCCGCCTCCCCTCCGCCTCCCCGTGCCATTTCCACATAAAGAGCTTTAGCGAGCAAAATTCCCTGAAATGAAGCGGTGACGCTCATGAGTGGATCAGGTAGTCAGTCTGCTGCAGGCGGCAGAACACCATGGCCGGCTGTGTTCTGACTCAGACTGGTTTCGTAGTCCGGCGGGGCCCACAACTCCAGAGCTGGATTGCTCGGGTTTAACGGGAAAATAGAAAATCAATATGCCTAATGGTCTGAGTGCTGCTGATGACAGGATATTTAAAGGCCTACACTGCCAAGGCCAAAACACACAGCTGGGTCTAGAAGTACGTCTTTCTGTTGCTGTTTGCTTTCCCGTGCAGCATTCGGGCCAGTAGTTTGACACTCGATGAGCTGATGAGTACTGCAAATAATACTTGGCTTACCGTGCAAATGTTGGCTTGCAAAAAAATGGAAAATTGAACTGTTCAGTTCGAAGGTGTTGGCTCAGCCTCCATGTTGTAATGCTTTTTTAACAAGAACAATGTTAGCTCATTGGCTCGTCTTGTTTATTTGTTTGCTAGAGACCGGGACAGTGCTCCTCCGTAACTGTTTCTTGAACGTTGCGTCATCAAAACCAACATTATTCCAACACATGACAAAAATTTCCAGCTAAAGAAAATTAAGAAACGCGCTATAGATCTGATGGATAATGGCTGGACTATAGATCTGAATCCAGACCATTAACTCACTGCTTACTGAACCACCCTGAACCACAACCACCTCTTCTGGGTGGATTAAGCTAGTAGATACTGAGTACTGAAATACTCAAATAATACTCAAAAGGGTGTGTAAACATACACCGATCAGCCAAAACATTAAAACCAGCTGCTCAGTATTGTGCAGGTCCCCCTCGTGCCGCCAAAACAGCTCTGACCCGTCGAGGCGTGGACTCCACAAGACCTCTGAAGGTGTCCTCTAGTCACCTGGCACCGAGACGTTAGCAGCAGATCCTTTAAGTCCTGTAAGTTGTGAGGTGGGGCCTTCATGGATCGGACATCTTTTTCCATCTTTTCTTTTCCATCTCATCTCCCAGACGCTCAATCGGATTGAGTTCTTTGGTAATTTGGAGGCCAAGGGAACAACCTGAACTCTTTGTCATGTTCCTCAAACCATTCCTGGACAATGTGTGCAGTGTGGCAGGACTCATTCTCCTGCTGGAAGAGGCCACTGCCATCAGGGAATACCGTTGCCATGAGGGGGTGTACCTGGTCTGCAGCGATGTTTAGGTACGTGGTACATGTCAAAGTAACGTCCACATGAATGCCAGGACCCAGGGTTTCCCAGCAGAACATTACCCAGAGCATCACACCGCCTCCGCTGGCTTACCTTCTTCCCATGGTGCATCCTGGTGCCATCTCTTCTCCTGGTAAATGACGCACACCCACCTGGCCATCCACATGATGGAAAAGAAAACATAATTCATCAGACCAGGCCACCTTCTTCCACTGCTCCATGGTCCAGTTCTGGCACTCACATGCCCATTGCAAGCACTTTTGGCGGTGGACAGGGGTCACCATGGGCACTCTGACCGGTCTGCAGCTATGCAGCCCCATACACAGCAAGGTGTCCTGACACCTGTCTGTCATAGGGAGTTGTTTGCAGATCCTCGTGGCATGGCTCCATGCTAGGGATGGGTATCGTTAAGATGTTAATGGCACTACTACTACTCATACCGATCCTGCTTATCGGTCCGGTACTGTAACGGTACTCTTATTGATTATTTTCGTTATTTTCTAAGAGAAAAATCGAAACAGATGAAGAATGAAACATGACCGAATCAGCATCGCTTTATGGTCTCGTGTCTGGACAGAGCAGTAGTCGGCCATTAAGCCACGTGTGTGTAATGTAGGGTAGCCCCGTGTGGGCTCCAGGCTGCGAGCACACATAACACGCCCGAGGTGGATGGGCCAGCCAGAGATGCACTATGAGCTGGGCGGTCGAACGCTGCATTCCTCCGCCTGTATCTGATGCACTTTTGCGAGGTGTTTTGGAAAGACTGCTGGTGTTTCTGCCCTTACATGCAGAAGACCCGCTGCACCCGCTGAGAGAGAGAGAGAGAGGGAGAGAGACAGAGAGAGAGACAGAGAGAGCGAGGGAGAGAGAGAGAGAGAGCGAGAGAGAGAGAGAGAGAGAGAGAGATGTTAAAAACATGGTAAGTCTTGCAGGCATTGTGAGAAATACGCCACTGTCAACAGCACACGCCAACAAACAGGAAACGGGAATGGCCGCTGCAGCAGAGGCCGGAAGTCCTGGACTACAGTTCTGCACAGAGCCGATTGAAAAGCTGAACAGAAGACGTGTTTCTCTCGGGATTTGACGCCACTACCCAGACTGCATTATGACAAACGACGATGGCGGCCTACGAGTGAAAGGGTTTCCCCAGACAGGACCTCTAGAGTGTTTTGTGTGACGACGACGCCAGCACTAATCTGGTACGGCCTAACTGCACAGTTGGGCTTCCGTTTAACATCAGAACTTACCAACTTGCCTTGTCTGACTCAGCACCGGGGCGTGTTTAATCCCGGGGTTCGGTACCCACCCCTACTCCGTGCCCCGTCACAGTAAAGTGTGAGGGGATTGTACGGGTGAAAGGCGGGATAATGGCCGTATCCTGTTTTTCTGAACGGCCCTCGCAAGGTTCCTGACGAGTTAGCGGGAGCGCATGAGCGACGTCATCACAGAGCACACGTGTGCCTTCGGCCGTGAGACTGAACGTGGGGTTTATGGGTGAAGGAGGCCTCTCTCAGAGCCATGCGGTCTGTCTGAGGACCTGGTGAGGTCACCAACCGTTCCCGTGAGAGATCCTGAGGGATAGCTGTCTTGTGACTCATGGAGAAATTCTTTGTAGAGCGAAAATAATACCAAGAGTTGTATCAACTGTCCTAGTAGCTGGACAGATTAGCCGAATATTAAATGAGCCAGATATTGTGCTGGGCGGCACGGTGGCGCAGTGGGTAGCGCAGTCGCCTCACAGCAAGAAGGTCCTGGGTTCGAGCCCTGGGGTACTCCAAGCTAGGGGGTCGTCCTCTGCGTGGGTTTCCTCCCACAGTCCAAACACATGTAGGTCAGGTCGCCTGCCGCCCAGGGGCTGCTGGGAGAGGCTCCAGCACCCCCGTGACCCCAGTTGGGATAGGCGGCTTGGATAATGGATGAATGGATGAATGATGCTGCATTCCTGACGACTCGGAAATGGAGATTTTCTGACCGACTAGAAAAGGTACATTGGAACGCCGCTCAAGTCCCCACTTGTTAACTTGGGGCAAATGCGTCTGCCCCGACGTCATGCAACGTTAAGTGTATTTGCCTGTATCTAACTACAGTAGTTGTCACGGTCAGCCATGTTTTTTGTTTACGTTTGGCGTTGTGCACCTGGAACGCCGTGGAGGCCGGAAATTGGAAATTCCAACTGGGAAATTCCGACCTCGGACTCTGAATCAGAATCAGAATCAGAAACACTTTATTTGCCGTTTCATTTCATGCACTTGTGCGCACGAAATACAACAAACATGGTTTCCCCCAGCACACAACAGTGCAACACAAACACTACCCAGCACACAGCAGTGCAACACAAACACTACCCAGCACACAGCAGTGCAACACAAACACAACCCAGCACACAGCAGTGCAACACAAACACTAACCAGCCCTAAGCAGTGCAACACAAACACAACCCAGCACACAGCAGTGCAACACAAACACTACCCAGCACACAGCAGTGCAACACAAACACTACCCAGCACACAGCAGTGCAACACAAACACTACCCAGCACACAGCAGTGCAACACAAACACTACCCAGCACACAGCAGTGCAACACAAACACTACCCAGCACACAGCAGTGCAACACAAACACAAACCAGCACGCAGCAGTGCAACACAAACACAACCCAGCCCACAGCAGTGCAACACAAAGACAATAACACATCCAAAAACTACAAGAACTACGACAACACATATATCCAAACTAACACACATGTCCAAACTAACACATATCTAAACTAACACACATATCTAAACTAACACACATATCCAAACTAACACACATATCCAAACTAACACACATATCCAAACTAACACACATATCCAAACTAACACACATGTCCAAACTAACACACATGTCCAAACTAAGCTACAGACAAACCATATCACTGCCCAGGATGGACAGTGGATCGCAGCATCAGTCAGGACAGAGGGTTGGATACGTGTGTTGTGTGGTTGTGTGTTGTGTGGTTGTGTGTTGTGTGGTTGTGTTTGGTTTGACACACTGACAGCGTGTTTAAAACCGTTACTGACGGTTTAAAGGAACAGCAGCAGTTTTAATGGACGGTCTGGTGGTCCACATGCCACTTTCCACATCAGCCGGCAGGCTGGCATGGTAGTAGTACATTACTGAGGCTCGCCATAACGTTTAAGGAGTGTGTAGTTGTGCGTCTCAGGTGGACATCTCTGAGGGTTTGTGTTGTGCTGAGGACAGGCTGCCTGTGTAACGAGCCACATGTTGAAGGGATTTCATACAAGTCAGGCTGCCAGGTTGGTTATGAGCAGGGGAAGGGCGCCATCAGACGGTTTTAAATGACGTTGTGAACGAAGCGGAGAAAAGTGAGCGTTTCGTACAAAACGGGGATCTGTCACCTCCTTTTATTTTAAAAACTTTGTGTTGTGATAAACTAAGTAGTTAACCGAGTTAGCTTGCTGGTAAGTTAATATTAACTTCAGCAACAGTTCAGAGCTAATTTAGCTAAACGGCTAAAATGGCGGCAAAGTCTCTGAAGGTCGCTTGTCGTTAGCCAGCAAGCTAGCAGTCCTTATCTGTATTTCTGCTTTGTTTGTAGATTAACGTTGTTGTAAAGTCTTATGGTATATATATTGTAGTGAATTTGGGGGGCAACTCCAGGAACCGCCGCAGCTGGGAGGCGAACCCCTATCTCCCGCACCGCGGGCGACGCCACTGACCGCTCGACTAAAGGGTCAGACCCGTCGGCCCAAGGGCCGGATGGATAAGTAGACACATTGGCCGTTGGCTAACGGGCCGGACCCTTTAGTCCAGTGGTTCTCCACCTTTTTGGGGTCCTGGACCCCCTGCGTATTTTTGATCTACCCTGAGGACCCCTCCACCTGATCTTGGGGGAGGGGGGTTGCAATTTGATAGAACCAGTAGAAA
>JAJHIY020000786.1:0-5000 GCA_022114975.2 Lampris megalopsis
TCATACTTTTTTTTGGTGAAACTGAGTAGAGACAAAAAAGATGGGATTGGAGAGAAGGATTGGATGACAATTGGAAAAAAAAACACTTGATCGACTCCAACAGTCGTACTCAAAACATAAAGAAAATAACTTCCTGCAGAGCTGGCATGCAGCCCTCAGAAATAATGTTTATTTCTAGACAAGGGGTGCAAAATGTCCCATTTATAATATTACTCTGGAAAAAAAGTAACAACGGATACCAATGACAAGTAAAACCAGCTGCTGAACGGGATGCGCCGCTGGCCAACAGCACCCACCGCAATGCATTTTGGGGACTATCCGCAGAGTTGATCTGCACGAAGCAAACTGAGGGATATTCATGTGTATATTGATGTACGTGTGCGTATTTGATGCATCCTATTCATGGGGAGGCATCAGTATGCACATGTATGAGCTCCATACCCTACAGTCACAGTTTCTTCTTCCTTTTGAAACATCACCAGCAACGTGCCACATGGAATACACGACAACGATACGAAAACATCTGTAATCCATTGTATTACATGCTGCCCCCCCCCACAATGTTCGAGTGCAGGCAATTTGGGCGGGGGGGGGGGCGCCGGTTAAAAAAAGAATCACAAAGAAGCAATTGTAAATCACAAAGTAGACCAACATGTCCGACATTGTTAAAATAATCCTTTTAAAATGTGTGAAATAATTTAGTACCCATAATCCCTAAAATCCCCGCTAAGTATTACGGGGTAAGGAATGAATAGGAAATGATTATTTAAACAAGAAAAGAGTGCATTTAATGGATCATTAGGGGTATTTTGCTTCAAGGGTGATTTGACACGCAATTTGCAGTAAAAAAAAATACTTAAATGGTCATTAAAAAAAAGGGAAAAAAAGGCGCCAAAGACTGCACTTCTCATCTGTCTCGCGCGGCTCCTAACTAACCCATCTCGCCCCTCCGCATTGTTAGAAGCGCCACTTGGCCCGCTCCCTATTCACACAGGGCTTTAATCTCCAGCGGGGAGCGCGAGCATTCAAGTGGCTATATAGTAACTGCGGGGACTTTTTGATTCGGAGTGCTGTTTATTAGCTTGAAGCATCTGGGCGAGGATCTGTGATTAATTGGGGTGAGCGGCCCTCGGTATAACAAGGTCAGCTCTCGCCCAGCCTTCACCACTCTTTCCATTTACATCAATTAGAACTAAGAGGGGAAGGACCGCGCCTTGGGCTGACACATGCACACTTCAGACAGAGAGAGAGAGGGGGGGGGGGGGAGAGAGAGAGACAGACAGACAAACAGAGACAGATAGACAGACAGACAGAGACAGGGGGACAGACAGACAGACAGAGAAAGAGACAGACAGACAGACAGAAAGAGAAAGAGTTGCTTTTGTGCTGTGAAAGAGAATGACAATGAGGGAGTGTGTGTGTGTGTGAGAGAGAGAGAGGGGGGGTGAGAGAGAGAGACAGACAGACAGAGAGCGAGACAGAGAGAGAGAGAGACAGAAAGAGTTGCGTTTGTGCTGTGAAAGAGAATGACAATGAGGGAACGTGTGTGTGTGTGTGTGTGTGTGTGTGTGTGAGAGAGAGAGAGAGAGAGAGAGAGAGAGAGAGAGAGAGAGAGAGAGAGAGAGAGAGAGAGAGAGGCAAGGAAAACACGTATATGTCATTACAGCCGGTTTTAAATATGGCTCAGAAAGGTGGCTGTAATGAATATCATGCAAATGAGACTCTTTTTTACCGTGTTTCCATGTCACTTTAGCCCCTTTTCCTTGAAATACCCTCGCAGCCAATTAGAATGCCCACCATGTCGCTGTTCACCGGGTAGAGGAGAGGGCTTTTAAAGTGCACCACTGTCTGTCTGTCTTTCTTTCTTTCTTTCTTTCTTTCTTTCTTTCTTTCTTTCTTTCTTTCTTTCTTTCTTTCTCTCTTTTTCTTCATTTTTTTCTTCAATTTTCTCTATATACTAGAACACACACACACACACACACACACACACACACACACACACACACACACACACACACACACACACACACATATATATGTAACCCAGTTAAAACGTGTGGTTATAAGGGGTGATGCTGTAGTATAAATAGTGTTAAAACATTTAAATAAGGTTTAGTTTAAAAGGGTTTAAGAAGGTTAAAACCATTTTAAAAAAGTGTGATGTGTTTTTGTTTATTAAAGAGTATAATGTTTTCCTGGAAACTGTCTAAACCAGCATTTACGGGGGTTAATGACATGCTGCAGTAGTACCGGTCGGGGGGGGGGGGTCGGCACGGACGAGAGAGGGGAGGGACGGTGGACGACGGAGGCGGAAGGTAGCGGCGAGTGAGCGCGATGCAGATAATTTCTGTGTTGTATGTTAAGTTTAGAGTGCACAAACAATTGTGTAATTTATATCTTAGGATTGTTTACACAATAGTCGGGGTGAGAATATAAATTATATATTGTCGGAACGTGAGGAATTTCTACCCGAAATTCGAAGACCGTTTAGGTGTGTGCTACTGCTAATGCTAAGCGCTCGACGTGTAGCATAGAGTCGGTTCATTACCCGTGAACGGACTTTTGCTAGCTTAAGTTTAACTAGCTCAGTTGAACCGTTGGAGGGGTGAGCTGCTGCTTCCAACCACCAGAGGGCAGAGCAGAGACCTGGGACGACGTTTGGAACAACCAGGGCTTCACTCCGCGTGTTTGTGGCGACGCGGGAGAGAGGACAGACATCAGACGGTGACTGTGCGAGATGCCGGCCTGCTGCTAAACCTGCAACATTGTCTCAGGTACCACACTTGTTCTTTTGCTCACGGAGGAGCGAAGGGGCCATTAAGTTTTGGACCACAGCGATCACAAGCACCGAACCAGGCCTGCAACTTTATATTTTGTTTTAACATAATTTTGGTTTTGCCGGCTTTAGGGGACAGTATCCAGGTGTGTGTGTGTGTGTGTGTGTGTGTGTGTGGGGGGGGGGGCTCGAATTATATTGGTTGAATGTAAGTGACATTGAGATTGGTTAATTGTGATGTTCTAGGAGAATCCATTTTGGTGTTAAAGTGTAGTGTTTTGTTATGCACTTACAGTGTTGAAAAACCTTAAGAGGGTTTTCCTGAAGAAAGGGAAATTTCAGTTTGAAGAACATTCCTATTATTTTATTTTTTCATTTTAAATCAAAACTCATTCTTTAGTTAAGTAAATAATTGAGACTTATTTTTCTATAAAACCTGAGTTGTGTGATTTTATTATACTTACCTGCTTAGAGGGAATTATTTCATATTGAAGGAGACATACGGACAAATGTGGTTAGAAATCTTTATTAAAACCATAACTTTAAAGGTAGCTTTAAAGGTAAGTTCATAATAGGTAGGTTTTAAAAACTGCAGGTGTGTACGGTAAAAAGGGATCCAGGACAATAATTAAAACTGAGTTAAGCAGGGTTAAAATTTATTAAAAGAACCCAAAAGCCCTGCCCTTATTAATATAACTGTTGAGGGGAGCGCTATATATATATATGCGCAGGTGTGTGTTCACGTGCATGCGTACATTTTCTTTTATTAGGGTTCAAGCCCAAAAGTTTTTGTTTTGCGTGTTTTAATATTGTTTTGTTTTCTTCTTCAGACATGTTTGTGCAAATTCCCGTGAGATAGTAAAAGTTAGACACATGAGATTTTGCCCACTGGTTGAAAGTTGTGTGTAAGTGCTGCCCAAGAAATATAACCCCAATCGGCCTGATGCGGGCGCTATAATTAAAGGTCAACATTTTTTAAATTTGAAAAGTCTTAACTCCTACGCCGTAAGTCCGACTTACATGAAACTTGGTACATCCATCCGTCTGCCCTAACTCTACAAATTTGCCCCAGAACCACTGAAGTCCGCCGGGATAGATTTCCCGCCATTTTTGATTTTTTTTGAAAAGCAATTTTTTTGACATCTAAACCCTATAGGTCCGATTGCTACCACATTTTTTCTTGTCTCCCGGACCTGCCGCCCAATGACTGCTGGGATAGGCTCCAGCATCCCCGTGACCCTGAGAGCAGGACAAGCGGTTTGGATAATGGTTGGTTGGGTCATTATTGGACCAAGCTTCTCAAAAGCCGTTTAAAGCGTGTCGATATCTTATTTATTTTTCAACATATTGACAAGTGAACTTCAAAAGGGCGCGGCTCAGCACATAAATAGACGAAAGTCAACATCCGCTGCTTTAATCATCGCAAAACTTGCAGGATATAACCACTAAGTACTTGAAACATACCCCTAAATATTCACTCAAATCTACTACTAGGGGGCAGTACACATACCAACAATGGGCGTGGCTTTTCACAAATCAGATAATGTGAGTCAGAAATAGTTTCTATAATCATTACAATACTTGCAGGGTATGTCTCATAACAATATTGAACCACGTGTGTAAAACTATTTTGAAACTTCCCAATAGGGGGCGCCACCATTTCCAATAGGCCATAAATCAATGGCAGTTTATCCAAACATCACCAAACTTGGTGGATATGTTTAACTAAGCTGTCGAAGCTTTCAGATTCTAATGGTCCGTGTTGGCTTGAGCCCTGGAATCACCGCTTGCAGCTATGTTTACTTTTTTGTTTTCGCTTATCGCTTACACTAGAACACACTGCTGAAGTTCCCGCCGGGCACAGACTCATTAGAAATCGATTCAAATCATGAGTGTCAAAGCGTGCTCTGATTGTGTTTCTTAATCCCTGATTAACTTTATCTTCATTAGAATATTATATTAGTGATTATGTGCTCATCACCTCAGTGTCCCCTTCTGTGCTACTGTAATATAGCAGCCTACCCATCAAACTGATATTCCTGATGTTATTAGAGAACCAGCCATATGCACCCACACACACACACACACACACACACACACGCACGCACACTCTCACACACACACAACCAAATGGTACATAAAGAGGAGGGTATTTACTATAACGTCAGATAGAGGGCGGCCTTGTGTCAGATACGTAGCTCATTCTCTCTCTCTCTCTCTCTCT
>JAJHIY020000786.1:10000-12500 GCA_022114975.2 Lampris megalopsis
TTACACGATGCCATGATCAAAGGTGAAATAATACTTGGAAACAGCTTCGCAAATTTTACACCAAAATTATTATTTCCCTGTTTTGTTATTACTTAGAAATTAGCTGTTAACGTGATATTTATGTTGTTCATAATGAAAATTGAACACTAGAAAGACCTGAATTTCACTCCAACCTAAAACGACCATTGGCGGTCAAAATGACCCCCGGTTTTTAAACTCTATATTCTGTCAATATAAATACCCAACTGAGATATTAACGCATTGCATATGTTAATATGTCTGTTAAGAAAACGACTGACACCAAAATTAAAATTTTATCAACTTTAATAGTATTTTCAAACAATTTAAACTTCAGAGCGACATGGTCGAACTTGAATAGCAAAATTGAAAATGTGAGAATATTACCTGAAAAACAAAACAAAACCTAAATTACGCGCGGTCATTTTGACCGCTCGTGGTCATTTTAGGTAGATCTTATCATAACGTTTTTGTTCAATTGATCTAAAATTCATTTTAATGCAAATATATGCGATTTTAGGAGCATTCAGGTCTGTTTTTTTTCCTCCACAAAGTTATCAAACTTTCAAAATCCAAAATGGTCGCCTTGGTCGTGTCGTAAAACATGATTCAGGCAGCATCCCAAGTCAAATCAAACATCATTCATGACGGAAACCTACTTGGTAGGTCAGGTAAGGTAAGGACTGATGTTTAGCTGATGGCTGTTGGTAGACAAAAGGCTGTTTGGCCCTGGTTTAGTTTATGACGTCCCCATTCATCATGTTCGGGCAGGGCAGGTTGCTGGCATAACATACGGTGTTGTTGACTAATCCTCTTGTTTGTAAAGGTGAATCAGATGAGCCAACTCACTCCTATGGGGCAGCCTAAAAGCTCCAAAGATAGCTAACATAGCTTCCCATCGCTGAAGTAAGGCGGACCACGCTAGCTAACATCGCTTCCCCTTGCTAAAGTAAGGCGGACCACTCTAGCTAACATAGCTTCCCCTCGCTAAAGTAGGGCGGACCACTCTAGCTAACATAGCTTCCCACCGCTAAAGTAGGGCGGACCACTCTAGCTAACATAGCTTCCCACCGCTAAAGTAGGGCCGACCACTCTAGCTAACATAGCTTCCCCTCGCTAAAGTAGGGCGGACCACTCTAGCTAACATAGCTTCCCCTCGCTAAAGTAGGGCGGACCACTGTAGCTAACATAGCTTCCCCTCGCTAAAGTAGGGCCGACCACTCTAGCTAACATAGCTTCCCACCGCTAAAATAGGGCCGACCACTCTAGCTAACATAGCTTCCCATCGCGAAAGTAGGGCGGACCACTCTAGCTAACATAGCTTCCCACCACTAAAGTAGGGTGGACCACTCCGCTTACACAAGTTGGAACCCCACCCCACCCCTATCATTCAGAAAAGCACATTTTATTTCAAGACATGATCCCAAGCAAGACACTGGAACATGTAATGGGATGGTGGCTAATTACAGCAGCAATTTATGCAGCATTTGTATTTCCCAGTCTGACTGCATGGGTAAGTATAGGATATTCGACATGGGCATTATGCTGGGTTTTATGACACAGGCCTTCTACGATGACTGCATCCTTAATTCGGCCTTTCAGTTCCCGTTCCTCTTCATCCGAGCTCCCCGGGTACATCGTTTTACACCATCTAGCCTACTGATAAATGACAGGATTAGTGACTGGTACACTTTATTAAAAAGTAATAACAATTTTTTTGTTGGCATCCTTCATGTGGTTACGAGAGCCATGAATCACAGGATATTGGCTGTCTGTATCTGATGAATGCATCATTTACCAGCAGAGGAGTTATTTAGTAGCAGCTATTAATTTAAATCACATTTATCTCCACCTCCTCCAGCTTGGAAGGGGGGGAAGGGGAGACGGCACGAAGCTGGATTTGACAGAACGAACACTCCCGCATACATCAAAATCACCTTTGCGAAGCACAGAATCGCTTACTGACGCTTCTGGTTTCATCACACCAACTTATTAATTTCAAGATGGCATTATCAAATATTTTTTTTCACAGCCAGGTTACGTGCCGTTGATTTTTCTTTTCTTTTTTGTGTGTGTTTTGTTTGCCTCCTCTGTGCATCTCAGTAATACAGTGGGAAGCCTCGTGGCTGCTCGGCGTTGCTGCAGCAGGGTAACCCACCGTGCAGTTTAAGGTGGTGTGCAGGAGATCAAACCACAACTACAGACTCACTTGTTCATTTGAGCACCGCAGATTGCCTGTCTTCTGTACGTTTTGTTACTTTTATTTATAACCCTTATGTTACCAGGACGGTCTTATTTACAACGGCCGCCTTGCAAGAGGGAGTGTCTCTAGAGTTAAAAGTCAAAGGGGGGCAAAGGATTTAGGACAAAAAATACACACTTGTGCATCACCAAGCATGCATCTTGCATAGAGACAATGAAAAAATCCATACAAACCAGCAGTCGTCATGCAATAGGTGACTACAAACAGGAGCAGATAGAG
>JAJHIY020000786.1:22500-32500 GCA_022114975.2 Lampris megalopsis
TCTCACAGACTTATTATATCTAAAAACAAGATGGGGGGGGGGGTGGCTGAAACAATGCATATCTGTGAACGGTAATAATTCAAATGAGAACATAGTGAGACAATATTTCTAAGGGGGAAAAATGGGGAAATGCATCTTTTTTTTTCTTTCCCCCGTCCACGGCAAGATTAAGCTATTTCACAATCAATGGAGCAGTCGGAATACATTTTTATTGGGCGCATTACGCCGCAAATGAATTGTAGAGCTTGGCAAAAGCCAATTGAAAAGGTGATGGAATATCTCTGCGCGTCTGTTTGACAATCAGTTATATTTCCAGAACATGTAGATTAATGGCGCCCACGGCGCACCACATCTCCCGCATTTATTACACGCGCATGCGCGCACGCGCGCGCATACGCGCACTTGCTTACGCCTCATTTTACACCGTTCAACAGCCGGAGAAGGCTGCTCCGGTGGTGGGGGGGGGGATAACAAGAGCCATTGATTATCTCCAAAAGGCGAGAGGGGGGGATCCTAATCTCAGGGCGAAGAAGAGAGAGAGAGAGAGAAAGTGTGGAATATCGTTTAAATATGTTCTCAGTGTGTGTGAAATATTTATCATTTAGCATTTGCTTGCAAGTTGAGAGTATTTCCCCCCCTCTGCCACCGCAGAAGGAATAAATGGGAGGATATGGGATCAGTATTTACTTTCTTTTATTTTTTTATCGCGATTGGCTCAGACAGGCTTATTAAGCGCCGCGGCGCTATGCAGAGTAGCGGGGGGCGCTTGTCTGGGCGGCAGATCGCAGCATTAGCGTCACGGGAGAGACCCCGGCCTATAAACCGCCCGCTTATATACTGGGTAAGTAGTGTAATATGTTTTCGTGGCTTTGTGACTTCCTCTTTATTTATGCCGTGTGATTTCTGGGGGCCGCTATCTCCATTATTGAGATAAAGCGGCTTGGTTAGAGTGTGTTTATACTCGGGGAAAAAAAAATATCATGCAGCGTCGCTATATCACACATCTGTAGAGAAGAAGACAAATATGGCGGGCCAGCCAGGCGACGCAGGGCTCACGGGACTGTTACTTAGAGCGATTTGGTGCCGTCAGTGGCGTGTGAGGAGTGTTTCCGTGGAAAAGTAAGGCGAAGAAACATAAAGTTTGAAATCTGAAGAGATTTGGGGCGTCCGGGCAGCGTGGCGGTCTATTCCGTTGCCTGCCAACACGGGGATCGCCGGATCGAATCCCCGTGTTACCTCCGGCTTGGTCGGGCGTCTCTACAGATACAATTCGCCTCGTCTGCGGGTGGGAAGCCGGATGTGGACGTGTGTGTCCTGGTCGTTGCACTAGCGCCTCCTCTGGCCGGTCGCGGCATCTGTTCGGGGGGAGTGGGAACAGGGGGGAATAGCGTGATCCTCCCTCGCGCTACGTCCCCCTGGCGAAACTCCTCACTGTCAGGTGAAAAGACACGGCTGGCGACTCCACATGTATCGGAGGAGGCATGTGGTAGTCTGTAGCACTACCGGATCGGCAGAGGTGGGGGTGGCGCAGCGACCGGAACAGCTCGGAAAACAGGGTTATTGGCCGAGTACAACTGGGGAGAAAAGGGGGGGGGGAATTCCTCCATCCATCCATCTATTATCCAAACCGCTTATCCTGCTCTCAGGGTCGCGGGGAGGCTGGAGCTTATCCCAACAGTCACTGGGTGGCAGGCGGGGAGACACCCTGGACAGGCCGCCAGGCCATCACAGGGCCCACACACACACAGAAACACACACACACATTCACGCCTAGGGACAAGCTAGTCCAGCCGATTCATCTGACCTACATGTCTTTGGACTGTGGGGGGAAACCGGAGCATCGGGAAGAAACCCACGCAGACACGGGGAGAACATGCAAACTCCATATAGAGGATGACCCGGGATGACCCCCAAGGTTGGACTACCCCAGGGCTCGAACCCAGGACCTTCTTGCTGTGATATGCGCTAACCACTGCGCCAGGGAACCCCCCCCCAAAAAGAAATGCAAAGAGATTTAATTTAAGCAACAGGATGCACAAACCAATGAAATTACCGTAAAGTTGCTCATAGGGAGCTACTGATATTAAAGTGGGATTTAACACATAAGCACGTGTGCCATGAGATTTAGTCGTTTTTATTATACACACCTGGTGTCTTCAATCATAACAACTCAGGCAAGATGTATGGAAAGATGTAATTTAAATGATCCAGTCAGATGAGAATAAGTTAAAAAATTCATTTTAAGGGATGTGAATCACACTCAGAAGTGAATAATGTGCTGCCAGTTGTGAACAGGAAACAGATGGCTGTGATGTCACCTGTGGAGCAAATTTGACAGTAGCATGCATACCTACCATATCAAGCCAACATCTCCATCTCCCCCAGGCCTGTATGCATGGACCACGGAGGCTGAAAGCTTAAGTAGTTAGGTTGAACCACTTATATGATCATGAAGCTTTTGCAGTAGGACACCTGAAAACACACACAAACACACAGGGGCCACAACTGGGTGTATGGGTGTGGAGAGGAAACCTTTGCAGTAGTGGGAACATGGTGAACATATCCATATACCTCTATTCTCTCCTATCACCTTCTCCAAAAAAGCAGTAATTGGATTTGCTATAGGTAGTGCACAGCATTCCAGGGCTGTGCTTTTTCATGGGGGGAGATCATAAGTCATTTTTTAAACACCAGCATGCATTCACACTTCAATCTGGGAGTTGTGAGTTATTCATATTCCACAGAAATCCTACTGGCAGGATATCTCTATAGCAGGGGGTTCCATGTTTTAGCTACAGTATATGTTTGTAGACATTGGCACAGCATTTTCTAGCACACATGTCTACATATTGTCTTATATAGCTTCCGCTTCCCATGTGGGAAGATGGCGGCACAAATTCACATTTGCCGCAGCCTCACCCAGTACCATCCATGCAGTGTCTTTGTCCACATCTGCATCTAAGTTTGATGGCTGGGAGAGCTGGAGCTGGATCAGCTGGGGGTGCCTGGTCTGCCGCGTCCTGTGGGCCCAGGGAGCGCAACCCTACCCGGAGCTTCGCCCGAAGAGGTAACAACGAGTCTGACAGCATACAGAAGCGGAGCAGATTAAACTAACTGCTAGCCCCTGCAGACCGGCAGTTCCGGTAACACCGAGGGTGGTCTGGCCGCGGCCTCGCCTGACGTTGACTGTGTTTTAGTGTCATCGTGCGGAGTGCGAGGAGTTGTGTCGAGGGTGTCTGGCTGGGAGAGCTGGCGTTGGATCGACTGGGGGTGCCTGGTCTGCTGTATCCGGTGGGCCCAGGGACCACGGCCCCTGCCAGGAGCTGCACCCGAGGAGGAAACACCTAGGGTGGACTGACAGGACATGGAAGTGGGGCAGGCTAAGCTAACTGGTAGCCCATGCAGACCAGCATGGGCTACCAGTTTGGATATATGTGTTCTTGTCGTTCTTGGATATGTGTTTTTGTCTTTGTGATGCACTGCTGTGGGCTGAGGAAACAATATTTTGTTTCATTTCATGTGCGCAAGTACATGAAATGAAATGACAAAGGGTTCCTGATTCCTGATTCCTGATATTAATCCCGAGGGTAGCATAGCGAGTTGACAACCATTCACCTGCAGTGGCGCAAATTGAAGTTCCCCCATGACACAAATGTCAGCCCTGCTGAATTGTTTTTGGGCAACAAATCTCAATCCCCACTGACTCTATGGTCACTGTTCTACGGCAGATGTTGTGCTTTGTGTTTGCACCTATGAAGGGAGTGGCAGACTGCAGGGATCTCAATCCCTGTAAGGGACTGCAGGGACCTCAACCTCTGTAAGGGATCTCAACCCAGTAAGGGACCGCAGGGATCTCAACCTCTGTAAGGGACTGCAGTGACCTCAACCCCTGTAAGGAACTGCAGGGATCTCAACGCCTGTAAGGGATCTCAACCTCTGTAAGGGACTGCAGGGATCTCAACCCCTGTAAAGGACTGCAGGGATCTCAACGCCTGTAAGGGACTACAGGGATCTCAACCCTTGTAAGGGACTGCAAGGATCTCAACCTCTGTAAGGGACTGCAGGGATCTCAACCCCTGTAAGGGACTGCAGGGATCTCAACGCCTGTAAGGGACTGCAGGGATCTCAACCCCTGTAAGGGACTGCAGGAATCTCAACCTCTGTAAGGGATTGCAGGGATCTCAACCCCTGTAAGGGACTGCAGGGATCTCAACCCCTGTAAGGGACTGCAGGGATCTCAACCCCTGTAAGGGATCGCAGGGATCTCAACGCCTGTAAGGGACTGCAGGAATCTCAACCCCTGTAGCATACAAGAATTTTCCCTTTTGGATATCACTAGAAATACACTCACAGCAGCTTTTTTTTCTTTTCTTTTTCTTTTTTAAATTTTAAATGAATACATCCCAGAAGCAAAAGCGAACACATGGGAAAGAGGGATTACGTAACATGATCCAGCTTTGGTTTGGACCCTTGAAGTTAGTAAAATATTCTACAATATTCTACTGATACTCAGCAATCACACACGTTTCAAACGTGCTCTTCATCCATGGTGTTCTTACAAGGTCCATTTCCTCCTCCAGCGTGGAAGAGCTCTTTCTTTTCCTTCCATCCTATTATGAAACGCCCCATCACACATAGGAAGACACGAAAACAAACTCACGTTGGCTGACACCCGTGCCCTTTGAGGGCAGGCTAACAATACCTCTCCGCGACTTAAATTGGATTTCCCCTGTATGGGAATTTGATTGTTATTTCAGAACTTATGAGGAGTGTTCATTATGTCGACAATCAACATCCCACAATGAGTGATTTGACATCAATGGGCTTTGTTGTTACAAAAAATGCAAATACAAGGCAAGATGGGCGCAAATACGGAGACAACACGAGTTCCTCCTTTCAATTCAAATGAAGGAGAAGGCAAAGTGGTTCCTCCGGGACGCGTTATCCTCCTCTCGGAGACTGTTTGGGTGAAGGAATTATCGGAGAAGTAGCTAAAATAAACACAAATGTGAGGGGAGAGAGAGATACGGGTGCCGGGTGAAGCACAACACATCATTAAGCATCAAAGACGAAGTTTTTTTGTTTTTTTTTGGGGGGGGCGCTAATTGATGTAGTTTTACTTTCTATAAGTTGTTTTACAAGTATCACGGTTTCCCCCGAAACAAACACTCAAGTCTTCAGAAAAACACAAAGCAGCGGAGGGAGACAAAGAAAGGGAAGTACTGCTATGGCTTGAGGAATTTAATGTTTTCCTTTTTATTTTATTTTTCTCTCTCCCTTTTTCTCCCCAATTGTATCCGGACAATTGCCCCACTCTCCCGAGCCGGGGAGGGCTGCAGAATACCATATGCCTCCTCCGATACATGCGGAGTCACCAGCCGCTTCTTTTCACCTGACAGTGAGGAGTTTCACCAGGGGGACGTAGCACGTGAGAGGATCGCACTGTTTTCCCCAGTCCCCCATCCCAACAGGGGCCCCGACCGACCAGAGGTGGCGCTACTGCAGCGACCAAGACACACACCCACATCCTTCTTCCCATCCGCAGACATGACCAATTGTGTCTGTAGGGACGTCTGACCAAGCCGGAGGTAACACGGGGATTCGAACCGGCGATCTCCATGTTGGTAGAAAACGGAATAGACCGCTACGCTACTCCGATGGCCCATCGAATTTATTATTCGTCGTAAGCCGTGTGGGTACAGAGGAGACCATTACACATGGACTCACCATCACCAAATTGACGAAATGATGTCGATGGTCCAGCTGATGGTCTCTGGACAGAGGCCTTCTTTCCCTGTCCGATCCTTCCTGAGCTCCAGAACAGTACGACCACATGAGGCAGTCAGATGGCGCTTCCTCTGTCCGTCACACATTATGGGACATTACACAAAGAGATCAACTCCCGCAGAACCAATGAGACGTTTCCATCTGGCCAGGTGCAGCATGTTAAACGCTGACCCAGCTGATCACCTTCTCTGTTGGCTCTCTTTATCATCACATACTGGGATAAGCAGTCAAAGTGCTGTAGCGTACAAAGATCATAACTTCTATGGGGGGGGGGGTTATTTTATCATCTCAAAATATGCAGAATGATATTTTCATCCGTTTTTCTTTGTGTGTGTGTGTGTGTGTGTGTGTGTGTTAGTAATTCAGGCGGCAGTAACACCATAGGGAACCCTGTATTTATCTCCTGGTGTTGGAAGCAGCACTCCTCTAGGGCTGGCCTGAGGCCCAGGAACCAGGAACCAGGAGGACGGAGGGAGAAACCTCTGCTGCACGGCTGGTAGCACCCTAGCAGGGCACAGCAAGCTAATGTTTGCAGCTATAGCAAGTGGCTTCACTATGAAAAGAAAGAAAGTAAAATGAGAAAAAAAACTTAATCAAGTCGCCGAGGCCTTGCAAAGCCTCCTATAATAAATATCGACATAGTTTGAAATATGACTATCATTGGTGCAGTGTACATAACACACCTCTTGATCTTCGTTCATCCTCGGACTTAACTCTGGCTTCATAGATTGTTTGGTAAAGATTAGAAACCTAAGCGAAGAACATTGTTTTTGATTCACACAAACCAACATTGTATGAATAAAATGGGAACTAAAATAATCACATTGTGCCTTGGGCTTTCACTCACATTATTATTGTGTCCTCCCTCGAACTCAAATAGTGCACCCACACATGCATGTGCACACATGTGCACACACGTGCAACACACACATGAATGCACACTCGCACACGTGCACACACGTGCGCACACACACACACATATACACACACAACACTTGGCTGCCTAGAGAGATAGAACAACCAACTGTCTTACAACATAGCAGGACTGCTATCATCCCCTCAGGCAAAACAATTACATACACTATGCATATGACCTATGTTAATTAATGCTATATCCTTTAATATTAACATGCCATGGTGTAAGTAAAGGGGATCAGAGTTAGTTTAATTAAGTCCACGGCTTCACTTTTCCTCCTGTTATGTTTCAGTGGTTTCATCTAATCCCAGGTTACTCACCGCCGATTACGCCATATAACACCTCCACAGTCAGTTATCATTACCCATACTTTAGACTTAATTGTTCTAATATTTCTAATAAGGGAGCTCCTGGTCTCATTTCCTCATCGAAACCCTCGCTGCGGAGGGCAAGGTTTATGTTTCTTCTACTTCATAAGTTGCTTGATGATACACACATAGTAGCGTTCGTTGTTATGTGGGAGGATTTAGCCGACCCAGATGTTTGGAGGTCAGTGACTCGGACTGAAATCATCCAAAACATGTGCAGAGTAAAAAGCCAAAAGGATGCTCCAAGCCACTGTTGCTCATACAATACCCCAAAAAAAGAACAAACCTTTCTGGTCCACGCTCCCCTGAGGCGTGCCACAAGCGTTTCCCACAAACAGCCTTCTGGGACCGCCGAAGACCCAATCTTCCACCGAATTTTACTCCAAATTTTTTTTCCAAGACAAGGTTGGAAACATGTTCTTTTCCAACAGGATTTGCTATTTGTCAAATGTTTTATTCAATTCACACCCACACAATGACAAAAGTGACCTGCTTTGACTTCCTGCTTTGACTTCAGTAAACTTTGCACCGCAGGAAAAGCTGATGCTTGGGAATGAGGCCGCCATCATCTGACAGACGCCAGCATCTGAACAAAAGATGGATTTTGATTTTCTTAAGCATATAAGATTGCGTTTTCTCCCAGACAATGAAGATAATGTGGGTCAATGCTGAATATATATTTTTTTTTCTTCTTTAGGATTTGTTGGATATATGTGTTTTGTAGTTTTTTCGCAGCTTGGGTGTGTTCTTGTAGTTTGGATATGTGTTTTTGTCTTTGAGCTGCACTGCGGTGGGCTGGGAGAAACGATGTTTTGTTTCATTTCATGTGTGTCGGTGCATGGGATGAAATGACAAATAAGTGTTCTTGATTCCTGAGGATGTTTTTATCCTTTAGGTTCCCTTGTAACCACTGATGATACAGGAAATATTCATAGGCAGAAGAAAAGGTTTGACATCAACAGGCCTTGCAAAGTCTTGAAAAAACAGACAACTCTAACGTCTCCTGGGGATTTCCACTCTGTGAGAGAGGGTTTTCCCTCCCTCCTCACTGCTCGCCTCGCTTCTTTCCATCCCGTTGTTCGAGGCTGTGAGGCTGGCCGGCTAATGCCTATTAGCCACAAAAGGCAACATGAAGGATGCTTTAAGCCAGGCGAGGAGGGAGAAGGACGAGGCTGATATTCCAACACGGGTTTGAGTTTCCAGGCCATCTCCTGTTTTCCCTACGTCATGTTAACACTGCCACCGGATACCCGGGGCAAAGTAGACATATTCATTACAAACAGCTAGTACGGCTCCTAACACCCCTAGCTAAGATCCAGGCTGAGATAATAGACCGGGGCCGAGGCCGAGGACGTCTTGTTGTCTAAGCACTGTCATTATAACATTTAAAGGACAAAATAGGATTGCATGACTTGGCTGGGCACGATTACAGTATCATCCAACCTGTATGAAATGCTCAATAAAGGTCAGGGGCTTCAAGTTACATTTCACGACCGACCTGTTTAATCCCTGAATGCATAATTTGTAGGTCATGCTGGGATGTGTTTGGTTGATTTTGGGATTAAAAACCAGTATTTAAGGACTGTTACCAATGGAAACAGTAAAATCCACTGTGGCGACCCCCTGAGAAACAGGGAATAAACCAAATGAATAAGAAGATTTAAGGACTGCGACTCATTCCAGATTATTTTAAAGTATTCTAATTGTTGTTATCATTGTTGTTGTTGTTATATTTGCCATGATCATCATTGTTATCATTGTTATTAACTTCATATATTATCATTATTATCCTGATTATCATTATTAACATCATCATTATTAACATATCAGATTAGAATGAGGAGCCTAGAGATGCTGAAAAGTTGTTTTTTTTGTCTCATTGGACTATATTTTAGTCACAAAGAAGAGATTAATGATCATTTCACATGATTCATCATGGGGGGAAAATATCATATAAATCCTCCTTTATTTTATCAGTTAATAAGATTGCACCGTTTGAGCCTTTTTAACACACTAGCAAGAGAATCAAGAGCCAAACAACTTTAAACAATTACTCATGCTCATTGAAAGGGATGATATAGCAGCATATTCTGCCTCTCCTTCGCCTCCGCACCGAAACCTGCATTTGTGCATATCTATGCATGGTTGGTCAGCTATATAGATGCTCATCTGTGTCTTTCATCAACTTGACAGCTTTTTTCTCCCTTGGAAAGATAACATTTATTATAAGCGTAAGCAATACATATTGGCCCGGAGTGAGTTTGTGGCACATTCCCCGCGCCTCATAATCACGGCTGTCTGCAGTTAAGTATCCTCCATGATCTATTGACTCCATTTTTATTCACTGTGTTTCTATCCCGGTAGGTAGATGGGGCTCAGTTAGGCACAGAATGCAGAAAAGCCATAATTCTTAAAAAAATATCATGGTTTGAATGCGTAAGACTTGATGATGTCTCAAAGCATGCATATATATATATATATATATATATAGTCAAGTAAATTCTTCATTAGACAATACAAGCCTGATCATGCCATAAGCAATCATCGGATGACTGCTTATGGCATTATTTTGCTCCTTATTTGTTGAGCACTTTCCCTACCATTGAGTTTTTATTCTAATAAAGTTATATATATGCATGCTGCATATTCAGTTCTGATTGCTATCACTTACAATGTCATTTATATGTTGACAACACTGTATAAGTAAACACAAGATGATGAAGCAATATAAGATATTAATTCTCATAACATCATAAAAATAAAAGCACAAACCATGGAAGGACCTGATGGTATGCATTTGGCTGTAGTAGTGATTGATAAGCGGACTGGCTGTGCACGGAATAAAGTCAAACACTGGTAGATATTTGGTGTAAACCGACTCTTAGCAGGGGTGTCATCGCGCTAAAGTGAAGTTATTACTCGTTTGTGT
>JAJHIY020000786.1:37500-105000 GCA_022114975.2 Lampris megalopsis
CAGTGGAACATGTGAGAGTCTCTGTATTGATGACCTGCTGATCCGCGTGCACCGAGGTTCTGCTCTTCTTCGTGTTCAGTGTCAGACACGGTGATGGCCAACGGTAGGCGCTTTGGTTTCACCGCAAGCAAGAAAGGAGCTGTGGCCAACAAGGCTTTTGGCCAGGGGTCGGCCTTGTCGAATTTTGCATGTGTGTGTGTGTGTGTGTGTGTGTGTGTGTGTGTGTGTGTGTGTGTGTGTGTGTGTGTGTGTGTGTGTGCGTGTGTGTGTGTGCGTGTGTGTGCGTGCGTTTTTTGCAGTGGCACACATCCTGCCTTTTTCTGTTTACAACCACTAAACTGGAAGCGGGGGCGTATTTCCAGCAGACAGGCGGAAGCTGGCGGTCGGGGTCGGAGCCAGAGTTTTAATATAAACATGAAATCCCCAAAAACTTCCTTTGTAACACGCCAGTGGCCGCAAATAATTAGAGTTGATAATATTATCAGGGTATAATCACCAAGCTCCTAATGTGGTCCCTTTGGATCACTGCTCAAATAACCCCACTGGAGAGAGAGAGAGAGAGAGAGAGAGAGAGAGAGAGAGAGAGAGAGAGAGAGAGAGAGAGAGAGAGAGAGAGAGAGAGAGAGAGAGAGAGAGAGAGAGAGAGAGTGTTATGAAACTGAAACTCATCCCTTATTTGTTTATTTCCCCTCCTCCCTCTCTTCCTGGACTAATTCTAATGAAAAGGCCTCAAATGACTTCATTTAGAGTGAAGTTAATTGGGTTTGTTCGTACATGGCTGCACTTCCTGCTTGGAAACGTCCCATAATACTCTGCTGGCTCACGCGGAGAGGAAGGGAAGGTGAGCAAAGGAACAAGAAGAAGAAGTGTGGGGGGCAGAAAGATAAAGATGGACAAAAAGAAAACGAGAACAATGGGAAAACGAGAGACAACAAGGAAGAAAAGAAATATGAGTGTGTGAGCGAGAAACAGAGACTAAGAAGAGATGAGAGGGGCTGGCGGCCCCCCGTATCAGGCGCGTCACCCCCGTTAGCCCGGGACTGTAATTAGATCTGGCAGCCACCCCGTAATGATAAATGCTGGGATGATGAATGGAAATGCAAATGCGTTTGAAGTAGCCCCAACCATCAAAGGGGGAATATCATTAACACTTTCCTCCTGTCAAATCCATCATTGTCAGCGCTGCCTCCCTGCGTCACCCATGTCCCACCAGCTACACCAGGGCCGCTCAGGAGTTAAGGGGGAGGCACTGGTAATGGACGAGAGAGACAAAGAGAGAGCGAGAGAGAGACAGAGAGAGAGACAGACAGACAGACAGAGAGACAGACAGAGAGACAAACAGAGAGACAGACAGACAGACAGACAAACAGACAGAGAGAGACAGAGAGACAGAGAGCGAGAAAGAGAGAGCGAGAGACAGTGAGAGAGAGAGACAAAGAGACAGACAGACAGAGAGACAGAGAAAGAGAGACAGGGAGAGAGAGAGAGAGATACACAGCACTGGCCCACTGAATGAAGACATGGAGAGGAAGAGGAGGCGAGAGAGAGAGCGAGAGAGACAACAGAGAGAGAAAGAGAGAGACAGAGAGAGACAGCACTGGACCACTGAATGAAGTCATAGAGAGGAAGAGGAAGAGGAAGAGGAGGAGAGAGGACTGTGTTTTGTGAGCAACAAGGTCTTCTAACATTATCTCCCCCTTCAAGCTGTCTGAGCGGTGTGATTGCCAAGGTGCATTAGAGGAAGGGTGTTTGAATTTGCTCAGATGGTTGTGTGTGTGTGTGTGTGTGCGCGCGCGCGCACGTGCGCGCGTGCGTGCGTGCGTGTGTGCGCGCCACAGAGTCTTAAGTTAAACGTGCATGTAAGTTTTCATGCATTCATAGGTTTATGTGTCTACTGTTGATAATACTGCTGGAGTCTGTGTGGATGCATCGTCGTCCCAAAGCAAAACACCAAAATATGGATGTTCAGCTGTTTGTACCGAGACTGTTTCTTCATGTAGGTATGCTGGCTATAAAGCTGGGGGGAAAAGTGCATCTTCGACAGACCGTTTTTCCTCCAGATGAGCATGTGCTCTAGCTTTAACCTAGCTCTTGATTTTGCTTCGATTGTGCCACAGGGACGTTTCTCCGGTTTCCAAGTTCGAGCTGTAGAGCGGGTCACTTGGTGTCTCCTGCAAGGACTGATGATGTGCTGACGTCACGAATGCTGCAGAGATGATGCTGTGATTTCGTTAAGTCATTGCTGTTTTAGTTCTTTTATCTATTTATTTTTTTGGTCTTTTTTACTTTTTCATTTGTGTTTATTGTCATTAAACTCAATAAAAACTTAAATTAAAAAAATGAAAGTCATATTCTGACAAATATGCCGTGTTTGCTTTGATAATCTGTCTTTTCCTTATCATTATTAGTCATCAGTGACGATGAGGAAATAAAAAGGCTGTCGTATGACAGGGACATGATTTCGCTTGGAGCTGTTGCTGAAAGAAAAAGACTACATTACCAACCTATCAGGGGCAAAGCAGCACAAGCGTCTCTGCTGAGAGAGCAAAAGAAGAAGACTACACGATCCAACCACAGAAATTAGTTTTTTGGAGTAACAAGTCATGATGCCTGCCTATCATCTGCCTGTCATCCAGTCACAGCCACGTGAGCCTGCAGACGCGGAGCAGCCTCAGAGCCTCCTCATCCTGACTCCGCTATCTCGCGCATCTGACAGCTCCTCCTTTGCAGCTCACAGATTGACAGATACACTGGAAATCGTCCAAATGTTGCAAATTACACCACAGTGATTGTGTTGCGTCTGTAATCTGGAGTTTAAGAGCTTCTGCCAGTAGATTTTCTCCACTTGTTTTTTTTTTTTTTTACAAACATGACGTGGCGTTACCGTGCACACAGACTTGAGTGAGTTTTACTGAGATGACGTTTGAATCTGATCAGATTTTAAATAATGCTTTCATCAGAAAGTAAGTCGACGACAACACATTGGTCATCTGTGTACCCTGATTTATTTATTTATTTATTTATTGTCTCATCGTCCTTCTGCACATCTGTCAGTCCCTCTGTCTGCATGTCTGTAAATGTATATCCGCCGGCCTGCAAGCGAGCAGCGCGATATGACGCCTGCCCGGTGGCCTTTATTGGTTGTTATTTATTTAATTTGTTTTATTTATTTATTTATTTATTTATCTATTTGTTGCCCAGATGCAATAACTGGATTGACCTGGGAGACACAGACGCGATCCAATTACCTGCTCAAGGACAAGTGTGTAAGTTATACATGAGTAAATCTCACACCATTAGTCACACATACAGACTGGCATACATGTAAATAAATAAATAAATAGATAGATAGATAAATAAATAAATGAGAGAAAAGGTTAGCCGGTGACATAAGGTATGTAGACGTTGGTCTATGTCATTATCGCCTCCTGCATGATGAGGTAGAGTATGATTGTATGGCGTCAGTGTGTGCGTGCGTGTCAGTGTGTGTGCGTGCGTGTGTGCGCGCGTGTGTAGGTATGCAGAGTGTACATAGTGATAAGGTCCTTTAGGTATTACATGTGCCACACGGCAGCCAAGACAAAATAAAGGCTTCCAGACGTCATCTCTCCTTGAGAGGCGGAAGGTAATAAAGTGAACTGGAGCTGTGCGCAGTGCGTCTCATAGGACATGGCAGAAAGTCGTGGTGTCATGTGTGTCATGTGTGTCATGTGTATTTACTGTACACACACACACACACACACACACACACACACACACACACACACACACACACACACACACACACACACACACACACGGCTCAGCTCTGCAGCGTTGTAACGCGATGGGACGCATTTCAACTTTATTAGGTTTACCGGCACTGACCCTCCTCTAAATTCTGGTGCCGTCAGTCTCCCGCGTCAGCTTTTGCCTTGCGTCGGCGCAGCCGCCGTGTGACGTCAGAGACGGCGCTGCGGCGCAGTCAACAGGTCGCGATGCTCACTTGCCACGCTGCCTTTCAAGTGCTGGGTCCACTGCTGTTTATCTGCCTTCGTTCACCTCTAAACACTTACAGTAATGTTTAATTGGGACAAGGGGACGGGTAGGGCGGGGGTGGAGGGGAGGGGGGGTAGAGAGATGTAAATCAGCAAGACGAGCAGCGGTGTCTTTTACAGGGGTTGTATGCGCCAGGGCAGCTTTGTCCGACACCTTGCACTGAATTATTGAGTGAAGTGGGAGAGGAGGGGGGGGGGACAGACGAGGACATTGTGACATTAGTCCTTGTTGGTGTGGCTGCAGTTCAACCCAGCCTGTGGCAGTGGGATGGTGTGTGTGTGTGTGTGTGTGTGTGAAAGTGCGAGTGATTGTGCGTGTTTGTGGCATGTGTGTGTGCATGCATGCATGTGTGTGTGTGTGTGTGTGTGTGTGTGTGTGTGTGTGTGTGTGTGAGACACTTGCTATACCTAGTCAAGCAAAATGATATGCATCCACAAAGTCATACCCTATTAAGTATTTGCTATAAGTTGCTTAATAATTAGCATCCATACACCAACACAAACACACACACACACACACACACACACACACACACACACACACACACACACACACTGATAGTCATCATGGATGAACATGAGTTTTGAATCGCTCCCATATCATTGTTTGATAGGACACGACACCTTCAGAATACTATGCTGTACATTGACCCACTTGCAGCCATTTGAAATAATGTTTGTTTTTGTTTGTTTCTCTGCATCAGAGGCGTAATTGTTGTGTTCTGTGATATAACATGGCTTTTAAAGGTGTGTAACATCAAGATGCAGTGACCACAATTGGTTCGCTTCTGCCGATTTGATTCAGAGTAGCGGTGCGTTTGCAACTAAACAAGTCTCCACGGAGTCTCGTCAGAAATGTGTGTGTTACCGCAACTTGAAGCATGGTGGGCACCCTGAGGCTGCAGGCGCTTTGGGTGTAATGAACCATACTATACATATACCAAAATAGCAACAAGAGGAACAAATAGAAATAAAGAACGCGTCCCTAGTGCACAAGTTGTGAAACAATGGCTTTGTTTCAGACACCCTCTTCTCCTCTTCCTCCTTTGACCCAGACACTGATCTCATCGGCAGTAGTAAGGGGGGTCCTCTTGCTCGTAATCAAATAGCTCATCAACTATTCAGTGGATCAAAAGTTCACTGAACCACCGATACTGCACCAAGCAGCTATTGCAGCTACTCCAAGTGATCATCCAGCACCAGAAATTAATGCACGCGCACATGCACACGCACGCACACACAGGCACACACGCACATGTGCATGTAAGCCAAAGTACCCACATCCACAGAAAAACATGCATGCAGAGATAGATAGAGAGAGAGATAGATAGATAGATAGACAGAAAGGCAGGCAGATAGATAGAGAGAGAGAGAGAGAGAGAGAGAGAGAGAAAGAGAGAAAGAGAGAAAGAGATAGATAGATAGATAGATAGATAGATAGATAGATAGATAGATAGATAGATAGATAGATAGATAGATAGATAGATAGATAGATAGATAGATAGATACTTTTTTGACTTTAAAAAAACAACTTTAATACATTGTCACATATTTACAGCAGCTTTGAAACAAAGACTCATAGAAATAAAATTATCTGAAAAAGTCATTAAAAATTAATTCATCATTCATCCCTGAACAAATGACATCATTACAACACCACTGATTTACAAACACAACCATGCTATTCATTAATTTATGAAATGTACAATCAATTAAAACGCTGGCTTTTACGAGCGAAGTGAACACAGGGACTATTTCTTCACACAGTTGTCCTTCTATCTGTGTCTTTCTGGTGATGTAGTTTGACAGCTGAGCTTCGCCAGCAAGGAAGTTCAAAAGTTGCCACTTTGTTGCATTGAATTTATTGTATCCTGCACCGCCAATAAAAGCAGTTTTACACCGCACTTCATTAAAGGAAGTAAACAATGGAAAACACCAAAAAGTTCCTTAAGTCTTCTGCAGTCTAAAAAGCAGAGAGAGAGAGAGAGAGAGAGAGAGAGAGAGAGAGAGAGAGAGAGAGAGAGAGAGAGAGAGAGAGAGAGAGAGAGAGAGAGAGACTTTTTGACTTTTAAAATAACTTTTATTTACATCACAGTAAAAAAAAACTAACACTCCACCCCATCAAGTCAACAGTAAACAAAGTGGTAAGCTGGAAAAACAAAATATCATGCATCATTACTCAATCAAAATACATACACACAACCATAATACATTAGAGAGAGAAAAAGAGAGAGATAGAGAGAGAGAGAGAGAGAGAGAGAGAGAGAGAGAGAGAGAGAGAGAGAGAGAGAGAGAGAGAGAGAGAGAGAAAGAGAGAGAGAGAGAGAGAGAGAGAGAGAGAAACTCATATAGATTTGAAAGAAGCTGCATTGGAGCACATAGGTAGAAACAACGTATGGACGTAGGGGACTTGGTTGGGCCAGTTGGTGACTCGTAAATAATTGAGTCTTTAGGCGACTCTCCTTACCGACGTCTGTCGGCAGCTAGGAGGTCATCTGGGCGACTCACAGGAGAGCAGATCAGCTGCACGTAGACTGAAACACAACCAGCAGTTTAGATTTTATGTTCGGTTCCTCGGAAACTGCATACAAAAGTTCAACTCAACTCATCCATAGAGTACAAGTGAGCAATGCACATTTATATGAAGGATGTGATACACAAATGTTCAGCATGGCTTCACTCTGCATCTATGTTTGCCTTTTTAAGAAGCGTGCAGTCGAGTCATTCAACAAAAAGTGTATTTAAGGAAAATATAAGGCAGATATAGTATTGCTAGAGGAGGTCTCCATGTTGTTCCCAACAGATTGCTCAAAAAAAAATGCACATCCACATCAATGCTCCTGTAAATGAATCCTTTCCTACATGCCTGTATTCGAAACAATGACGAGAGGTAGTTTAAAGCTTTGAGTAGCAAAGGAAAGCGGAGACCATACTCTGAGTAACCAAAGAGGAGACTGCATTAGCACTGAAGCATAGCCGGGATTTACTCAGATAGGGTGTGGTGGGCCTAATGGAAAAGCCAGAAAGAGGGAAAGATGATCGCCAAAGATGTACCATATACATAAATGTCATAGAAAGAAGCCAAATATGCATATTTATGTCCTTAGTGACACGCATATCATGTGTGTAATTACACCAAATGTGCACAAAATATGACACAGAACTGGTGAAAGTTAATGTAGTAATTATGGTGCAAGTTGCTGAGCTGCAGCCAGCGACCTGTCCAGAATTAAAGCTCTGCAGAGCCCGGTGAAGGTGTTAATATTATGACAGAGAGTTTACCCTGAAGAGGAGCTGAGCAGATGGGCAGTTGAGACTCAAACGTGACTTGAGGCAGAACCACTGAGAGACACGGGAGCACCACCAGATCTCAGTGCCTTGGCTGGCAAAGATGAGCCAGTGTTTCTTATCGTTATACTTATCGTATCTGCTGAGGGGTCGAGGAGGCAGCATTTTCTGTTAAGGAGAGCCAAACTAGCACATTCACCTAAACAAAGGTTTTATGGGATAGTTACGATAGACTGGTGAGTATGTAGGCTGCTTTCATATCTCATGATTCCTCGGCTATGCAGGGCAGCTCGGTGGCCCAGTGGTTATCATTTCTGCCTCACAGGTAGAAGGTCCTGGCTTGCATTTTTTGTATTCATACCAAACCCCAGACCATCCCAGGACCTTTCTTTTTTTTTGGGAGGGGGGGGTTTCCATTTTTCTCCAAGTTGTACTTGGCCAATGACCCCACTGTTCCGAGCCGTCCCGGTCACTGCTCCACCCACTCTGCCAATCTGGGGAGGGCTGCAGACTACCACGTCTCCTCCGATACATGTGGGGTCACCAGCCACTTCTTTTCACTTGACAGTGAGAAGTTTCACCAGGGGGACATAGCACGTGGGAGGATCATGCTAGTCCCCCCAGTTCCACCTCCCTCCCGACCAGGCACCCTGACCAACCAGAGGAGGCGCTAGTGCATCGACCATGACACATACCCATCCCGGCTTCCCACCTGCAGACACAGCCAATTGTGTCTGTAAGGATGCCTGACCAAGCCGGAGGGAACACAGGGATTCGAACCGGCAATCCCCGTGTTAGTAGGCAGCGGAATAAACCGCCATGCTACTTGGATTTCCCCGTCCCAGGTCCTTTCTGTGTGGAGTTTGCATGTTCTCCCCGTGTCTGCGTGGGGTTTCCTCCAGGTGCTCCAGTTTCCTCCCACCATCAAAAAGACATGCATGTTAGGGTTAATACTCCTACCTGTGCCCCTGAGCAAGACACTGGAAAGAAGAAATGGAGATGGTCCCCGGGTGCTGCAGCTGCCCACTGCTCCTATACAATAGGATGGGTTAAATGCAGAAGACAAATATCATTTTAAGACTGCAACGTCAAATAAATCGGCTTTCATTTCATTTGAGATCTGTGAGCATGTGTGACACATAAAGCCAGCTACCATCTCTCTATCTCCCGTCCTTAAGGTGAAGGGGTTGGCTGTGGACACTGTGTTGTGTGTAACCTACAGAAATCCACTGTCAGGTATAATAGGAACTGACAAGGTCTACAGTGTGTGGTCTATTCACTCATCCAAGTGTGTGTGTGTGTCTGTGTGTGTGTGTGTCTGTGTGTGTGTGTGTGTGTGTGTGTGTGTATGTGTGTGTTGCGCTGGCTTTCCTTGGGCAAGGTGAAACAAACAATCCTGACACAGCAGCAGAGGAAAGTTAACTGGCACAAGATACATTCACACACACACACACACACACACACACACACACACACACACACACACACACACACACACACAGCCTCGCCACAAACCGACTTGTTTGTTTTTCTGGAGCAGGCCATCTCGAGGAGCCTTCCTGATGGCCCTACTGTATCCTCAGTGTGAATCTTTAATGGCGAGGCCCCCGCTGAGGGTTGCAGCACCGTGTCCTGAGGAGATAGCCTGAAGCAAAACACTCTCTTACTGGAGGTGGTCACTACCGTATTACAATGCTTCCCTTGTTCCTCGGCCCGAGTTGGCCCCAGAAGAACGGCCTGTAATGGAACGGACTCGCACCTGAAGGGCCCGAGAGCAAATCAGAACCAACAGCAGAAAGAGTTAAGGAGACATGAAAGGCCATTTGTCATTTCCCATATTTGCCCATGTAACAAACACAATGACCAGTGTTCTCTGGTTTTTAACATGACTTATTTACAGCGGTTGGTGTGTGTCTGTGGCCCTGCTGCGGGTGCGCCCTACATTACCAGGCCTGCTTTTCCACTACAGCTTAAAAAGCAAGCGTTTCACTTTCGGACTTGTATAAATATTTTCTACCGCTGTCCTACTTTAACACCAGGATTGGAGAAAAGAGTGTGCCACAGTGACAGACTTTCAACTGCAGGCCCAGCCCACACCTTGCCCTGCTGAACTGTCCTTGTGCAAGCGGGACAACGGGTATCCCATGCTAGACTAGGCTCTTAACGCTTTCATGTATTTTTTTTTTTACTTTAGCCAATTACCCCCCTCTGCCGAGCCGTCCCGGTCACTGCCCCACCCCCTCTGCCGATCCGGGGAGGGCTGCAGACTACCACATGCCTCCTCCGATACATGTGGAGTCGCCAGCTGCTTCTTTTCACCTGACAGTGAGGAGGTTCACCAGGGGGGCGTAGCATGTAGGAGGATCACGCTATTCCCCCCTATCCCCCCTCCCCACTGAACAGGCGCCCCGACCAGTCAGAGGAGGCACTAGTGCAGCGACCAGGACACATACCCACATCCGGCCTCCCCACCCAAAGACACGGCCAATTGTGTCTGTAGGGACGCCCGACCAAGCCGAAGGTAACACGAGGATTAGAACTGGCAATCCCCGGGGTGTTAGGCAACGGAATAGACCGCTACGCTACCTGGACGCCTCATCTGTACTTCTCTTAAATGTGTTGTCCTGAGAAGCATTTGACGTTGGATTCACAGAGATTGCTTCACCTCCCAAATGTTCTTTGAATGTTAAAGGCCACTTGTTTATAAATCGGATGTGTATGCCGGTGAACCTTTAATTGGCAGAGTGAACTCCTCATGAAGCCCACTGGAAGACGTCCTGTCTACACATTCTCACTCCCAACTCGTCACCATATGGACGCTTGTTGAGGACGACCTCTTTGTCACTGTTCAACACTCTAGGTACCCCTTTAACGTCAACTTTCAACGTTGGGGTAGATGTAGGCACCAAAAAATAAAAGCATTCGAGATGATCCCTACTGGTTTTTTATAGAAGTACAGAGTCTACATCTATCTTTTATTTGTGTGCATTCATCAACATGATCTCACAGAAATACGTGAAATGACCACGACCTCTTAACACTCGCATTATGTGGTTGTGGCATGTAATGTGTTGTGTTAAAATCGCACGCCGGCACCAGGGACGAGTTTCTGTTCTCTAAAAACACTGATTTGTGTGTGATATAACTAATTTTGATGTAATGAGGTTAGGGTTAGTGTTAGGGTTAGGGTTTTGTTTTGTTTTTTTTTGTGCCTATGAGAGATCTCAGTCCCTCCATGTTGAACGTTGACGTTAAAGGGGTACCAAGAGTGTTGAGCAGTGGCGAGGAGGTTGTCCCCAACAAGTGCCCATATGTGATGAGTTGGGAGTGAGGATGGGCTCATCCTGTCGTGAAAATGAACTTGAAGGAAAAACAAATACAGGTTCAGAAGTGCCACAGACAAAACTGCCCAAAGATCTTATAAAGACATGTTAAGACCAGTCCTGTAAGTGTACAGTGGGACAGAGGTCAATCTGTGATAACAGGCATGCCTTATTATTATTTTCTTATTTGCACCTGCAGAAATATTTGATGAAAGAGCAAATAATTTTCTAAGAACTATGCCTATTTAATCTCAAAAAACCTTGTAAAATATTCCATAGTTATAATAATGTGGTATTCATGAGTTGGTGTGTTAAAGTTACAGAAATTTAGCCCAAATTTAGTTTATATGTGAGCCATTATGAAGACTTTTCTCTATGTGAGTTACATATAATGTTTAGTACTGCCGGATGGTCTTGAGTAGGTGATGTTACGAGACTCTTGGGTTATGTGCCTTTTATATATTTGTACCTTTTTTTATATTTGCACATTCGTATTTTGTTTTTGTTTTTTTTTGGAGGGCGATGTAATGTTTCGCACTGCAGGATGAAGGGGCGACTACTACATTACCCATAATACACTAACCGGATATTGCGGAAGTGGTTAATCTAACGGGACCATGGGGTCTACCATGAGAGTGTGTAACTCAGCGTTTCCCAACCCAGTCCTCAAGGAACCCCTACCCTGCAGATTTTCATTGTAGCCCTGCATAGGTAGCCCTGCTTGTACTTCCTCAACCAATCATCTCACAGCACTTAATTATGCAAGGTGTGCAACATCTGACATAATTCATTGCTGATTGGTTGAATAACTACAAACAGGGACCTATTCATTGTTGCAAAGAAAATCTGCAGGATAGGGGTTCCTTGAGGACTGGGTTGGGAAACACTGGTGTAACTAGTATGACGAAATGAAATGAGCAGAAGAATCAAACTCCCAGACAGCTGAGTGTACAGGGCATTATTCTTTGTAACTGTCTGTTCACCATGTTGTGACTGTCTGTCTAATAAAGAATAATGTCAGGTACACTCAGTTGTCTGGGAGTTTGATTCTTCTGCTCGTTTCATTTAGTCCTGCTAGTTACACGCTCTCGTGCTAGACCACATGGTCCCGTTCGATCAACCGCTTCCGCTTTATTCTCTGTTGTAACAATGTCTACAAACAGCTCTGAGCCAAAATACTCATCAGATTCCTCAACCGTGTGTACATTTCGGTGCCCTGTTCTATTTGGAGCGTGAGTCTTGGATTTACATACTCTTGCAAAATGGCTGAACTTTCCGCATTTTAAGCACAGTTTTCCCTTTGCTGGGCATTTGGTTTGCTTGTTGTGGTGCCCTCCACACACACCACGCACATATTCTAGCCTTTGCTTGGCCTGCTAATGTTAGCTTTGCTAATATTTTTCACTGTGCCTGACTTTCCGGCCTTACGGTGTACTGCACGAACTTCATGGTTCTTGTTAGCCATAGCTTTTAGCTGCACTTGTGCTAGCTCATAAGAGTGGCTATATCGATTGCCTTATCCATCGTTAGCTCTGGTCCCCGACTAAGCAATTTTTCGCGCACCGAGTGAGTTGGTAGCGGTCCCTGATCATCTCTTCACTATTTGCATAGTCACAGTCTTTAACAAGAAGTTTGAGCTCTGTTACAAAGTGCTCAAATGACTCACCACTCCCCTGCATCTTCTTGTGGAATTTGTACCTGGCAAAGATGGTGTGATACAAATAGGCAGACAACTTATTAAACACACGTGGAACATTACTGGAGAAGCTCAGGTTCAGTGCATACAGCCGTACTGTGAACTACTGTCTGACTAACTGAATTTGCAGGTTTTGCCTCACATAATGTATGACTACACATGACGGCAATACGTCACTGTCGTAAATATTAATCACTCTAATGTTGTACATGTCCATAAACATTACATGAGGTATGCTGAAAAACAGTCGTTCTAAGTGTTAAACACTTTTGTGTTAAACATGTACACATGGCACGGAGGTGCACGGACTCAAGAACAAGTCCGTAAACCAGAACTGCTACACTGTGGAATGCAACGGCCCACCCATCCTAGGCTACAGAGCATGTTGAGACCTGGGGCTCATCAAGGTGGTCGATGCTGTCACCGACACCAGTGAGGAAGAGCGAGCCACCCAGTCAGCCAACATACTGAGTGAGTATGCCGATGTTTTCAAAGGCATAGCTGAATTCCAGGGTGTGTGCAGTTTCAGGATAGACTCTAGCATCACACCAGTGGTCTGCCCATCACGGAGAGTGCCATTTGTGCTAAGAGAACACTTAAAGAAAGAGTTAGACAACATGGAGAGGGATGACATAATCCGTAAAGTGACTGAGCCTACCCAGTGGGTTAACGTGCTGGTAGTGTGCAAGAAGCCCAAAACACAAACTTTGAGCCTAGATCCACGGCCCTTAAACAAGGCAATAATGAGTCCATACTACCGTCTACCCACACTCAAGGATGTAACTTCCAAATTGGTTGGGGCAAAATACTTCAGCAGTTTAGGAGCAAGATCGGGCTACTGGGCCATCAAGCTCGGTGAGGGGTCATCGCTGCTCACTACCTTTAACAGCATATGTGGGCGATACTGCTTTCTCAGGCTCCCTTTTGGGGGGGGGGGCGAATTCCAGAGGAGGGTAGACGAGACACACAAGGGCCTGAAGGGAGTGGCTGGCATTGTGGACGACATCGTCATGTTTGGGAAAACCATATAGGAGCATGACTGCAACCTCCATGCTCAGCCGGACCAGAGAGAGAGGTGTAAGGTTGAACCCGGACGTCGGTGTATATCTGAAGTGAGCTACTTTGGTCATAAGCTCACAGTCGATGACCTCAAACCAGACCCTCTCAAGGTGAAAGCAATTAGAGGCATACAACCGCCAGAAAACGAGGAAGAGCTGGAGACAATACTCGGCATGGTAAATTACCTCGCCAGATTTGCTCCAAACCTGGCCGAGGTGAATGCACCACTTAGACACCTGCTAAGGCAAGACACATGGTCCAAATGGCACACAACACATGAAAAGGCATTTCAGTAAGTGAAAGAGACTCCCACAGCTGAACCGGGGCCAATGCTAGCCTATTTCGATCCCAAAAAGGAAGTGACACTGTAAGCGGATGCGTCGAAAAATGGCCTGGGTGCAAGGATCATGAAGGAAGGCAGACCGGTTGCATATGCCTCAAAAGTGCTCAATAACACGAAGCAAAATTATGCCCAAATCGAGAAGAAGCTTTATGCAGTCCTGTATGGTGTAAGAGATTCCATGAATACATCTATGGGCCACGTGTAACAGTGGAATCAGACCATAGGCCGCTAGAGGCAATACTCCGCAAGCCCCTAGCCCTTGCATCACCTCGTCTACAGCGGATGATGCCCGCGCTGCAAAAATACAGCATAGCCCTCATCCACAGACCCGGCAAAGAGAGTCCAGTTGCTGACACACTGTCAAGAAAATCCATGGATGATGAGGACAGTTCACTATCTGAGGCTATTGAGACCCAGGTACACACCGTCATCAGCACAGCTCCAGTGAGTGCTGACAGGCTAGATGACATCAAGGCAGCTACAGCTGAGGATGGGCAGCTGTCCACCCTCAAGCAAGTCATTCGGTCAGACTGGCCGGAGACAAGAAAAAAATGTCACCCACTCCTCAGTGAATACCAGAACCACCATGATGAGATCACAAAGGCCGACTGAATCCTCCTGAAAGGTGAGGAAATAATCATTTCACACAAATCCAGAGCAGACATGCTACAGCACAGGGCAATTTGGGGTGGAGAAAAGTAAACATATAGCAAGGCACATAATGTTTTGGCCAGGCATGAGTCAGCAGATAGAGGAAAGAGTGATAAAGTGTGACATATGCCAAACGCACCGCAATGCTAACACACAGGAGCCCGTGCTCTCACAGCCTATTCCAGAGAACCCATGGCAGATTGTAGCCACATATCTATTCCCCTGGAATTCTAAAAACTACATTGTCATGTGTGACTACCTTAGCAGGTACTTTGAAACTGACCACCTGCACAACATCACCACGGCTTCTGTCGTCCATAAAATGAAAGCCGTGTTTGCTAGACATGGCATACCAAAAACAGTCATTGGTGACACCTGGCCATGTTACAGCTCAAACGAATTCCAACAGTTCGCACAGTCATGCGGTTTTCAGTTACTTAGAGCCCTCGTGACCCCCAGAGCAAAGGTCTAGCTGGAAAGACTGTCCAGACCGCAAGCGGATCCTCAGAAAGGCCAAAGAGGACAAGAAAGACCCATACCTTAGCCTGCTGGAGTATAGGAATATACCGGTCGACGGCCTCAGATCTCCAGCACAGCTCCTGATGAGCCGCAGGCTGCGCTCTGTTTTACCCCCAACAGTGGCGCAGCTACGACCTCAGGTAACCCCTCAGAACACAGCGCGAGCAAGGAGAGAGGAATGCCAGCGGCGCCAGCAACAGCGCTACAACAGGTCTCTGACGACACTGCACACCGGAACGCCCTTCCGCTTCCGGCAGGAAGACGGTAGGCGGAAACAGCGACAGTCATCCAAGCTGCAGAAACTCCACGGAGCTACCACATCGAAACCAGCGATGGACAGACCTTCAGACGCAACCAACGGCACCTCCTCGACACCCGAGAAGACAAGCACACACCCAACACACACTAGCCCGAGATCAACGAAGATGATCAGGTCACTGGACAAGGGGAGCAGGAACCTCACCATGGTTCTGTGTGCGAACCAAGTTACTCCGAGCCTCGTCTCCACACGAGGTATGGTCGCGTCATTAAGCCAAGGCAAGTCCTTGATTTACCATTGATTGAAGAGGGTGTAGGCGGATTGCTGCCCTATAAAAGAAAAAGAAAGGTTGTGCGAAAATAAACTGTTATGCGAACAACAACTTTCCTGTTATGTGAGGTTTACTAAGTGTATTACTGTATCCTGAGGTGAAAGCAGTTTATTATTTGTTATGTATGTGTGCCTTTTGTATATTTGCACTTTGCACACTCGGTTTTTTTTTTTTTTTTTGAAGGGAAACGTAATGTTTAGTAATGCCGGATGAAGGGACGACTACTACATTGCCCATAATGCACTACCCGGATGTAGCGGAAGTGGTTAATCTAACGCCACCATGCGGTCTACCACGAGTGTGTCTAACTAGCAGGACGAAATTAAACTAGCAGAAGAATCAAACTCCCAGACAACTGAGTGGACCTGGCATTACTCTTTATTAGACAGACAGTCACTACATTACACATATGATTTATGCACTTTTGCCCAATGGTAATGTTACGCGTATTTCACAACTTGCGTAATTTTGTCACTGATATTATATTTTACAGTGCTTATGTGTTTCCTGGATGCATCAAAAGCTTTTGACCGAGTTAATAATGGTAAATTGTTTGTTAAACTACAAGGGCGAGGGGTCCCCTCTTACTCGGTAAGGATCTTGCATTTTTTGTATTCATACCAAACCATGCAAGTCAGATGGGGTAAGAGTATATCTGCACCCTTCCCAATGACCAGTTGGGTCCGACAAGGTGGAATACTGTCACCTGTTCTCATGGACGAGCTCTCTAAAAAGTTAAAAGAGTGTAAGACTGGCTGTATGGTGGGGGATAGTCCTATTATCCATCTGATGTACGCTGATGACTTAGTTCCTTATAGTGCTGGCTTACAGCATCTGCTCAGAGTCTGCTCAAGTTATGGTGTGCAACATGACATTAAATTTAACTCAAAAGAGTATTGTCATGATTGCTAAAACCAAGGAGGATGAGAAGCAACATTTTCCTTAATTTTTCTTGGCAGACCAAGCACTAAATGTGGTGAACAAAATGAAATATCTGGGTCACATCATCAGGAATGATCTATGTGATAACGATGATGTGCAGCGCCAGTGTTGCAAACTGTATGCACAAGCCAATATGCTGGCACGCAAATTTGATATGTGTACAGATGATGTTAAAACTGCTCTTTTTAGGGCCTATGTACTCCACTCTATACTGCCCACTTGTGGTGCACTTATAGCAAAGCAAAAATGAAAAAGCTGCAGGTAGCATATAATGATGCATTCAGAATCTTGCTCAAGCTTCCAAGATGGACAAGTGCAAGTCATATGTTTGTGGCTAGTAATGTTCCCACTTTTCATGCTGTGTTGAGGAATTTGATGTACAAATTTATGTGTCGATTAATTGATTCAAATAATGTAATTGTAATGCTCTTAACTGGGCCTACACAAAGTGACACAAGGTACTCCTCTTGTTTCTGGAAACATTGGAACAAATGTCTGTATAGGTTTTGATCATTGTGGACATGTAAACTGCTGTTAGCTGGATTGTTGTGTTGTTTTCCTGTGTTGTATTTTTTCTCTTTAATATGGACCTACCTATGCATCTGAATAAAGTAAGATTTGATTGATATTGTGATCTTGCCAACAAAAGGGTCCACAATAATGACAAACTGGTGAATGCCGTATGTTAAGCAGTTTGTGTATTTTTTATTTAGTTTTTTTTTTAAAATACAGATGGTGCATGAGACCCAGGTTTGGTTTGCAGCTGTGCTCTTTTCATCAGGGAAGGGCTGAATGAAACCATCAATGTCTTGCTGCATGCTCAATAATCCAGGTAAGAAAACCAAAGAAGGTCCGGGTAGCGTAGCGGTCCATTCCGCTGCCTACCAACACGGGGATCGCCTACCAACATGGGGTTCGAATCCCCGTGTTACCTCCGGCTTGGTCGGGCGTCCCTACAGACACAATTGGCCGTGTCTGCGGGTGGGAAGTCGCATTAGGGTAGGTGTCCTAGTCGCTGCAACGGCTCGGAAGAGTTGGGTAATTGGCCGGATTCAATTGGGGCAAAAAAAGGGGAAAAGTAAAAAAAGAAAAAGAAAACCAAAGGTTGAATCGTTTAAAGTTGTATCCAGATGAACTGATTCAACCTTCTTTGACATAACCAATTGATGAAATATATACAAAATAAGATTGTTTTTCTCATTCTTCTCCCTCTAATTATTATTTTCAACATAAGCCAGTGTTTTGGAATTAAGTACTCGTGTACTTTGGACAATCATATCTAATGGGTTTTGAAGACTTCCTTTGTGATCATAAATATGAGTTGCAGCCCTTTGTTTATTATTATTATGGGTTTGGCTGTGCACGCGCGCGCGCGCGCGCGTGTGTGTGTGTGTGTGTGTGTGTGTGTGTGTGTGTGTGTGTGTCCGCGGCTGACCTTGCAAACTGCTGGACCTATCAGCCTAAAATGTCTTGTGCACATGATTGTATTACCGAGACCCTCTCGTGGTTGCGGTGATTCAAAACCTTTGAAAAACCTCTTGTATACCGCAACTGAGTGCTAACTCTTCAGCTGGTTTTTAGCCAGAGTCTGAGCACCGGGGAAGAGGAGATACGCCTGACGGGGATCTGCACCCTACTAAGTACCCTCTTCTAGTTAATGTGTGCTTTATTGAATTGAGCCTGCTCCCCCCAACCATTTAATATTTCTGTATGAACAATGCACACTCAGAATACACACAGATATGTCAATTTTAGTCACACTTGACAGCGAGGAAGCAAATAAAAATCTTGATATATAGATATATTTTTTTTAAGAGTCCTTATTTAGCTTTAGCATGGTAACAACGGCTTTGCATATCCTAAATGCATGTAAATACAAAGACCAACACACACACACACACGCACATGCACACACACACACACTCGCACACACACCCCTACTCACCCGCTACCCCCCCCCAGAATCTCTCCAGGGTTCCTCTTTGATGTGACGCTGTCTTAAGCCTGCCAAGGCATCAGGGTCTCTGCCACTGCTCTTCACCTGAGGCTAGAGACTTCTTGTCAGGCCCCTAAGATATTCACCAAGACACACACACACACACGTTATTGGAATCTCAAATACACTGACATACTACATACACATGTGTGTGCCCCTCTCAGCACATTAAGGGTTGCCTTACAGCTTGCAACGGTCATAAGCTTTCTGCACACAGTGTCAATCCACTGATAAAATACTGCAGGTGATGATAGGGTCCTAAAATCCACTTGTCAATCTAAATGTGCTCTGTTTGACACACACACACAAACACACACATCTATATATATATATATATATATATATATATATATATATATATATATATATATATATGCTATATGTGGCGTGATAGTCCTTTGCTAGGTACGTGCATCTGATCTTTAAAGTGCAGTGCGGAGCCCTGAGGACAAGGCTGGACAGTGAGAGCAGCACACCTCAGCATGTTTGCAACAAATCCAATTATTACTCCCCAGCTTTGAATTCAGGAACGGATCCACTGAGTCCTAAAGCAATTATGAGACTCTGTGAGGAGAACGGGGAGAGAGAGAGAGAGAGAGAGAGCGATTGGCCAAAAGGCTGAGGCTATATTGTTTTTAGTTCACACCGGTGTCTCAATGTCACCGGTGTTGAGTCCGGAGGTATTATGACCAAGTGTCCTGTCAGTCAAAATATCCCATAAAAACATTACTTAGGGCACCTTACAGCTGCGAGCCCTAATTGCAGCATTGCGGGCCTCTGCTGAAACACCGTCTCGCCACCACCTGTTTAATACATGGAGATTTGTTGAATGGAGGCATTTTTCCATCATCGCTTGAGTTTGCAAATCAAAGCGTTTTCCTGATGAACAAGCACAGGGCTGGACGGTGCAGAAGTCACAGCTTCTGTCGTTGCAATGTTTTTTTAAATGGTGGAGCCAAAGACAAATTGATTTTGTGTTTCAATGATTTGAAAAAACAAAATACTGAATGAAACTCCATGCATCGTCAAAAATAAATGTACTCTTGTTTCTCCTACCACCTGCATGACACACCGAACATCCATCAGCATGGGGAGTGATTTGTTTAGAAAGGCTTGGCTGCAAAAATGGCCGATCTTCAGTTATTGATTTGTAAGGCCTTGTCCTACACTGTTAATCTTAGAAAGCCGTGGAAGCTGTGGACCTCAGGCCAGAAGATGCTGGTGTGTAGAGTCATGTGACACACGTGTGACCAGGCAGGGCAAACTGTGCAAGTGCCCCTGTTTGGCATTATGACCTCCTCTTACCACGTAACATTTATCAGCGTCAAATGTTGTGTGTCAGTTATAAACCTCAACCTACACTTAAACTCTCTGTGATAAAAAGGTAAATAATATGAATCACCTGAGAAAATGATGCAATTGTTTATATGTTTGGGTGAAACTACAGATGTTGGTGGTAAATCACAATCACAATCATGTTTATTGGCCATGTAGGTTTGCACATATATGGCATTTGACTCTGGTTTCGTGGCTCTCTCAGTGTACTTAACATAGCATAACAACACTACAACATGACAATCTTCACATATAAACACAAGGATTGACTATATACAGGCGAAATAAGAGGTGATGAAGTGCAATGGTGCAGAGAATATATCAGAGATGCTGAAATAGATGTTAGCAGGTTACTTACATACATGCCTGAGGTAGATGGACATCACAGAGCGAACCAGTATACATACAATGAACAGTACAGTATATACAAATGTGTAATGTAGTGTGTGTTTGTGTGTATATATATATATATATATATTCCTCCCACATTCCAAAGACATGTCGGTCATTGGCCATACTACATTGTCCCTAGGTGTGTGTTTGTGTGTGTGTGATGGACTAGAGGCCTGTCCACAGTGTCTTCCTGCCTGCCGCCCAATGACTTCTGGGATAGGCTCCAGCTTCCCGTGAATATCTATATCAATATATATATATACACATATATAGATAGATAGATAAATAGATAGATATAATCCAGTGAGTCAAGTAAATTCTGTATGAGGCAGTACAAGCCTGTTTCATGCTATAAGCAATCGTCAGCTGTCAGTAAAGCTACTCGAGGAAAGGGGAAAGGACGTACTATTTACTGCGTCACATCACGTGCACAATATCCAATGGGGAAGGGAGAGGTGCAACATAGGGAAAATTCAAAAACGTGATCGCTAACGGAGGTGCAACACCCAACATTCAAAAAGACGTGATCGCTAACGGTCCAATGGAGGGGGGGGGTGTTGGCACCTCTGTTAGCGATCACACAAATATCAACTATGCTGATCTGTGGCTTAAAACTGTGTATTTAACGTAAAGGAAAATAAGTCAAGTCAGATTTATCTCTAAATCACAATTTTGTCCTGCAGAGCTTTACAATCACAATTATGTTCTGGACAACGTCGGACACCCCCTCCTCTACGCCCTCAATTCAGACGAGGACAAACTGGGAGAAACCTCATTGCTCAGATGTCGGTGTGTTGTCCATTGGGTTGTGTTGCCACTCCGCCATTCCCCAGGTAGCACTGGTAAGGAGAGCCAGCAGATTCGGCTGTCTCGCACATGCCTGTTACTGAGATCTGACGTGACGTCAGATTTGCATTTTTTTCGCCGCCATTTTGGATGTTCACTTATCATATATCACAATGTCACTGTCGATTTAATGGTGATTTGCTGAGGAGCCAGAGACAAAGCAAATTGTCTTATATCACAGACATGCAGTGTTCCCTGATCCCTGTTTAAAAGGAGGCAACAAACACAACCCCATACTGTCGCTCTTTACACAATCCAAGCCTACAATGGCGGCATCTCGTTTGGTAATCCCTACAAGCTTCTCTTTGATGCTGACGAGACCGCTATTGTTGTGCGGCCGTGAGACGTTGCGAAACGCTGCTAAATGCCACCACTTAAAATATTTGACTTGGCACCTTTCCTGTGTGTGTGTCTCTTACCGCTAGGATTTGCATATCAGTCGCGAGGAGGAGAGGGAAGGGAGCCAAAGGGAGAGGAGGGGAGAGGGGAAAAAATGAAAAGAGACGAGAAGAGGAGTATTTTGGGTAGATTTGCTCCATCAGATGATCAATCACGCTGACAGACGTGAAATAAACAGGTTGGAATGAAGACGTGGCAGACGGCTTGAGAGCCCAGGTGTCTCTGTCCTCCGATGCTTATCGCCTCTGCTCGATCTTCCCCTGGCTGCTTCTTTCCTTTGCTGCCCCCGCTTATCTCTCTCCCTCTTTCTTTCTCTCTCTCTCTCTCTCTCTCTCTCTCTCTCTCTCTCTCTCTCTCTCTCTCTCTCTCTCTCTCTCTCTCTCTCTCTCTCCCTCCCTCTCTCGCTCTCTCTCCCTCTCTCTCTCTCGCCTCATTCTTTTTGTTTTTTTCATGCTGGATGTTTTAGGTTGCGGTAACACGTCTACGTAGCGCTGAGAGGTAGACTGTGCTTTCTCCTTTAGGGCTGACCAAACGCTGACGTGGCAAAAAAAAAAAAAAGGAAGAAGAAGAAGAAGAATCTGCCATAACTGTTGTTTTTGCTCGGTAGACATCCATCCATCCATCCATTATCCTGCTCTCAGGGTCGCGGGGATGCTGGAGCCTATCCCAGCAGTCATTGGGCGGCGGGCAGGGAGACACCCTGGACAGCCCTCCAGGCCATCACACAGGGCCGACACGCACGCACGCACGCACGCACGTGCACACACACACATTTATATAGGGACAATTTAGTACGGCCGATTCACCTGACCAACATGTCTTTGGACTGTGGGGGGAAACCGGAGCCCCCGGAGGAAACCCACACAAACACAGGGAGAACATGCAAACTCCACACAGAGGCCGACCCTGGACGACCCCCAAGTTTGGACTGCCCTGGGGCTCCAACCCAGGACATTCTTCCTTTGATGCGACTGCGCTAACCACTGCGCCACCGTGCCGCCGCGCGTGTTTCAGTGCGATGACTCCTACTTTACATTCTTGTTAGTGTAACGACTAGACTCGCTAGCTCTTAATTGGCTAACGGGACCCTTTAGTTGACTGGTTAGCCCAGTCGCCCGTGGTCTGAGCTACCCGGGTTCGATTCCCTGCTACGGCGGATTCCCGGCTTCCCCGGAATTTGCTACATTGGTGTCAGAAGTGGGATGATGAGGTCATTGGTAATGCGTGCGCGCAGAGGTGTGAGGGTGCTGGTATGTTGAAGCGCGGGGACGCACTTCCCGAAGGAGGGGGAAGTGTAACGACCACGGATGACTTGACTCGCTAGCCCTTGGCTAACGGGTCGGACCCTTCAGTTGACTGGTTAGCGCAATCTCCCATGGTCTGGGCTACCCGGGTTTGATTCCCGGCTGCCGCTGAATTCGCTACATTGGTGTCAGAAGTGGGATGGTGAGACCATGAGGCCACCGGAAGCGCGTGCGCCCAGAGGCGTGAGGGAGCTGGTACGCTGAAGCGCGGGGACGTGCTTCCTGAAGGACGGCTTAGTGTAACGACCACGGATGACTACACTTGCTAGCCCTTGGCTAATGGATCGGACTCTTTAGCGCAGTCCCCCGTGGTGCAGGGAAACCAGGTTCGATTCCCGGCTGCCCCCTGAATTCTCGCTACATTACGCCTTATAGATGGCCGGCCCCTTGCATTCCCCTGGATTCTTTCAGTGAATCCCATTAGAGGTCGTTGAAGAGGAGGCTTCCTGAGCACTGTGACTTACCGGCTAAAGACGAAGAGGAAGGCTGTACAGAGAGCCTTAATGTGAGTGTCGGTGAGAGGGAATGACCGACGGGGGGCGCAAGACTCTTGGCGCTCATCATCTCCAGCTCCACAGCATGGGCGAGGGTGTGCGATGTGCATTAAACACAACCAAACCCCCGTTGAGCGTCCATGTTCATGATCCACCGATCATTGGCTGTATCCTCCTTTGTGTGCTGAATGCCAGAAAGAGGGAAACCTCAACTCATTTGGAGAGAAACGCTTCCCGTTAGGCGCAGCTCTGCGCTTGCTACTGGAGTAGAGGAAAAGCAAGATGCCAGCTCCTCACGAGTCTCTCCATATCAACCGTACAGTACATGAGCTCCTACGCCACCAAGGTGCTGCCAAGGGCGGATGTCCAAGCACAGGTTTCAAATAAAGGTTTTTCTTCTTTTTTTGTGTGCCATGGCTCAGTTTCTTCATCCATCGTATAACCAGGAGAGACGGCTAATGGATTCACATAGCTAACAGGGTTCTGGGAATCTATGGCACAACTACAGAAAAGATATCAACAGACTGGACTCAGGTTTAGTTTCAGAGTTTGTGTGTTTATGTGGCCATTCATAAAACACAGCCCCTCCGTCAGAACACAGGCAGCCCTCATTAAAATATGCAAACGATTATACCCAGTTTAATTGGAAAAGATATTATAGCTATGTATCGAAAATAACCCTATTTCACATGTGTGAAAATTCCCCCAATATAACCCTTATCTCAACTCTTATGCTCCACTTAGCTTCACACACAGTTGTCATATGTTCATTTGTGTGCGTGTGTGTGTGTGTGTGTGTGTGTGTGTGTGCGTGCGTGCGTGCGCGCGCGCATGCATGTGTGGAGTCGAGAGCTTCTGAAGCTGTGTGTGTGTGTGTGTGTGTGTGTGTGTGTGTGTGTGTGTTCGCCTGGGCTGGCTGACCGCTGGGAGTCTCATAAAGCTCTCAGTTTGATGACCAACTGAGCAGTAAATTAATTAATCATCATTTTATGCCTCATCAAGCGCTTTGCCCCGCGTCTCACCACAGGAGCCCGTCCCAATTAGCCAACAGTGGAGCCAGTTGTTTTGTTTAGTTTAGGTGTTGGAGAGATAGGAAGGGACATAGAGAGGCAGAAACAAGAAAAAAAGGAGAGATATTAGAGAGGTAAAGGAGGACGTTATACAACATGTTGGTCGAAACAGCAAAATAGGAGTCATTGTGAGCCGGATGCGGTGCACCTGTATGTCTGTATACATGCAAACTGATGTGTTTCCGGTGTCATGTGCAAAGGTGTGTGTGTGTGTGTGTGTGTGTGTGTGTGTGTGTGTGTGTGTGTGTGTGTGTGTTAGACATTCAATACTTGTGTTTCTGTGTTCTTGAATAAGAGAATATACTGTAGGGGTTACCTTACACCTTGCCACAGCCATGGGCTCTCTGGACCCTGTATCAGTCCACTGGTCAAATACTGCAGGTGATGATAGTTTCCTCGAATTCAGTTGTCAAAGTAAATGTGCTCTGTCTGACACACACACACACACACACACACACACACACACACACACACACACACACACACACAGACACACATACACACATCAATTGTGTGTGTGTGTGTGTGTGTGTGTGTGTGAGAGAGAGAGAGAGAGAGAGAGAGAGAGAGAGAGAGAGAGAGAGAGAGAGAGAGAGAGAGAGAGAGATGAATGAGAGGGGACAGCAGAGGAGGATCTGACAAGCTAATAAATATGTCATCTGTCTGTGTCAAAGACTCGACGGCCTGCAGACCTCTAAGTAACAGAGACCCACTGGGAGAGAGAGAGAGAGAGAGAGAGAGAGAGAGAGAGAGAGAGAGAGAGAGAGAGAGAGAGAGAGAGAGAGAGAGAGAGAGAGAGAACATGCTTTTGCAGCAACATCCTCAATGACCTGCCCCCATATGTCAACAGATGCAGAGGCAGAGACCTTGGACCGTATGCTGGTGCCTGTATGTACAAGTTTCCTAGACTTCATTGGTAAAATGGCTATTTGATTAAGGAGCAAGGGGTGGAACTTGAGTTTGGGTAAGATTAAGGTGTAGCTGTAAGTTAAAGTTTAGGCGACAGAGTTCATGCAAAGCAATGTAATAAGCAGTGTATGTGCAATTTGCATCAAGGCAGTGCACTTATTTTGGGGGTTGTAAAATAGACCCTCCCCTATATCCTGAGCCCATAATTATCCATAAAAAACACCCAGGCTCAATCACCTTTCCTAATGGGCATGCATGTATTGTAAAAATCAGCATAGGAGCAGTTGGTGTTGTCACTTGCTGCCTATGGGGCAGTTACAGAATACAGCAATGATATTTTAGGGTAAACCTTATGTGATGGTGTATGCACCCAAATGTCTTCATCCTCGGCGTTATTGCAAGAACACGGTTCCATTTTAAAACCAGAACGACCGGGATTTCACTACTACCTACAAAGACCATGGGCGGTCAAATTGACCGCCAGTTAATGCATTGCATATGTTAGTATTTCTGTTAGGAAACGACTGACACCAATATTAACATTTTAACAACTTTAATACTATTTTTAAACAATTTAAACTTCAGCGAGACATGGTTGAACTTGAATGGCAAAACTAAAAAAGTGAAAATATTACCTGAAAGACAAAACGGAAAACACATATTGCTAATCTAACAAACGTAACAAGACCTATAAAACGTGAAATGTAAAAAAAAAAATTAAAATTAAAAAAAAAAAAAACCTGAAAATAACCATTGAAACAGTCCCAAACAACGACCGGATCTTAAAAACTACTAGAACGGCCGTGGCCCGTCAAAATGACCGCCCACGGTTTTAAAACTCTATTTTCTGTCGAGACAAGTACACAATTGATATATTAATGCATTACATATGTTAGTATGTTTGTTAAGAAACGACTGACACCAAAATTAACATTTTAACAGCTATAATACTATTTTTCAAACAATTTAAACTGGCCGCTGTCCAACGCCTGTAAATACTGCAACGCGTTGGTGGTAGTCATGGTGCATCTGTAACGGCGTCTGTACCCACACATGTTGGTAATAATCAGAAATCAAGATTAGACTATAACGCTGCACGAGAGAACGCTAGTGTGTTTCTAGGACACACGTCAGATAGTGACATAACACGCACGATGACGTGAGGTCATTTTGACCGCTCATGGTCGTTTTCGGGAGATCCTATCATAACTTTTTTTGTGCAATTGATCGAAAAGTCATTTTAATGCAAATATATGCAATTTTAGAAGCATTAACGGAGGAGCAGGTCTGTATCTTTTTTTCCACAAAGTTATTTGCACTTTGCAAATCCAAAACCTTCAAAATGGCGGCCTTGGTCGTTCTAGTGGAAGAAACTTTTTATTTTTTATTTTTTGAAGAGAGTGTTAGAGTGTTCGTGTTTACATACAGAACTATCGCTCAACGGTTGGCTAGCTTGGACAAAAGGCAGCACCGTATCACCTGAAGCTCACATAACTTGCACACATTTCATTATTTTGACGAACATTTCAAATGCTGTGGGGAACATTCAGTCTGTGGATAACTACTTTCATCACTCGTCTCCTATTGCCCCAAGTGGCTGATTTCTCAAATAGTTTGAGAGACAGAATAAACTGATTTAACTGCACATTAGCTGGATTGTATCAGACCTGAGGCTGAAATGCCTGGGCTTGGTATTTGTATTTAGGTGCTGCTGCCTTGGTCTACCCTCACATATCCATTCAGGAGGAGCTCTTATCCAATTCACTCATAATTGGTGCAATAGAGAGAGAAGCTTGACTGATCTGTGAAAATATCCTTTGTGAAGAGAAAAAAAAAGGGGGGGGGATTCCAATGTCACTATGCATTTTTGTAATGGATGACAGAGAGGCAGAGAAGATGGCATGATGGCTGTGCAGCCAGGAGGATGCCAATAGCCATGCCAGGGGCAGGGACAGGGGGATGGATAAACAGATGTTGTTAGTCACCCAGGGCTAGTGCAGGTGCACTGGGTATGTTGTGTGTGTGTGTGTGTGTGTGTGTGTGTGTGTGTGTGTGTGAGTGTTTGTACTGGTGGAGTGTTATTGTATGAGTGTAAATATGTTTATCCATTTTTATCATGATTTGTGTGTATATGTGTGCATTAAGGAGGCATAAACTCTGTGTGTGTGTGTGTGTGTGTGTGTGTGTGTGTGTGTGTGTGTGTGTGTGTGTGTGTGTGTGTGTGTGTGTGTGTGTGTGTGTGTGTGTGTGTGTTCCAGCACCTGCAAAGGGCCTGGGGCGGGTAGGCATCTACAAAAGGTGTGTGGCAAGGAGAGCCAAAACAACAAAGGTAACCTTGCCTCTAGTGATGTATGTACAGCAACAGTGGTAGGGGATAGTCTATTTTTTTTTTTTGATTGTGTGTGTCTATGTGTTGGGGGGGGTGGTGCCTGTGTATGCCATTTCATGTCTCATTATATTTGTCACTGTGTTCACTGACACATCCCAGCACACATGAAAGTGAGAGGAATATACGTTTCAGGTAGTGAAAATACCCCCAAAGCAACTACTGCATTTTGAACACTTTATTTGACACAACATTAAATATTAGTGTCTTAATTCAGAAGAGAGTAATGATGCTGTCAACTTCATAACTGAAATTATACAACTCAATATAATTTCAGTGTACTTGTGCAGACCTGAAAATCCATGGCACCTAAGGCTCTGTAGCAGACACACACACACACACACACACACACACACACACACACACACACACACACACACACACATTTTTTTGAAGGAAAATATATCTCTAAAAAAACTTTGTTTAAAGAAACTCTCAACAGCAAGGAAAGTGCTCAACAAATAAGGAGCTATATATATAGTATATATATTTCTTTTTTTATTTTATTCATTTACTTATTTATTTATACAGACTCTGTAGTAGTGCAAGTTAAAGTGATGATTAGAACTGAAGGTTACCATCATGGTGTTAAAGTGGAATTATTGAAGGACAAACGCATGATGGGAGACTTCTTCGGTGGTTAACACTGCGAAACCAAAGGAGGACTGAGGCAAGATAGATGCCCGATAGAACGCTTTTTTTCTGTATTTTTCACTGTAGTATGGCCAGACTCAACCTGAGGTTAAGTGAGAGTAGATTAGTCTAAAATACTGTCTGACATTGAAGATATTATCTCCCAGCTTCTACTGCCTGTGTGTGTGTGTGTGTGTGTGTGTGTGTGTGTGTGTGTGTGTGTGTGTGTGTGTGTGTGTGTGTGTGTGTGTGTGTGTGTGTGTGTGTGTGTGTGTGTGTGTGTGTGTGTGTGTGTGTGCATAAGTGAGTATGAGGTTCCTTTAGGCAGATCTAACAATTGACCCAGGTATTGGCCTAAGGGGACTTCTTCCCATTTGAAGGGTCAGGCAGCATATTGGTCTTCTTGCCCATCAATCATTGATCTCACAACATACCAACTCTGTAACTTCTGGCCCTTAGATAATTCAAAGGGACAAATGTCCCTCTAAGGTTTTCAGATAAGGAGCTATCTGTGTGTGGTATATTTATTTATTTTCTGGGTGAAAGAGATACTTTTTACCACACACAAACAAACAAACAGCACTGAAGACCCACATTAAGACTAATGGTTCAAATGTCCTGTCTTTGTTAGTGTCTTTCTAGTTTGTTTCCTTAATGTGAGTCCATACTATAAGTAATTACTGCACTGGGCACATTTGACAACTCACTCAAGTAATCATCTGTCACAGGTTGCTTTGGAAATAATTGATGTTCAGATACTGAGTTGAACTGAATGCACCAGTTGACCTCAACACAACATATACCTTAACCATTTACACGCCACCTTATCACTGTTACTCTAGTTCAAAGCTGACACAAACCTAAATCCAGTCAATTCAATCCTAATACCTGGCTGAAAGCTGAGCCATCCCACTGCCACTATCCAATATTCCTGAAGAGATACCTGCCTGCTGCTCGACTGATACCTCAGGTACTGTACCTCCCTCCAGCCAACTGCACACTTCTTCAGGTTGACCTTGAGCAACCCAAAGGGCAGTGTGACAAGTTGGTACACACTGTGCTGACAAGGAAATCTATTAGTAACCATTCAAATCCTGTGACATTAAAAACTGACCTGTACCTAAAACCAGTCCAGGAGTTCATCAACTTAGGCAAGAATCAAACAGAAGCATATGGAACCATCAGACTTGAGGGGAAGAATGATCGGACGACACCAAGCGCTGATGGGTTCTTTAATTTCTCTAATCTCTAGCATGGTCTGCTACTCTGGTTGCACATATTTGTGTTTATCTTCATGCAAGGTGTGTGTCGATGTGGAGCTGATGTGGTGTCATGTGGTGTTGAGTGTCGAGTGTTTGGCTAAGTAGCTCAATGCAAGGGAGTGATTTGTTCTGCTGCTTTGGTGATGGCACGAAGCAAGCTGGGAAAATGATGGCACTGGACCCAGTGTGGTAGAGGGGAGGCCAGAAAGATGCTACTCTAGCACCACCTGCTCCAGAAACTGGTCCGTTATGAGCCATCTCCTCACAGCATCAAGCAGCTGATAAATGACTGAAAAGGGACATCAAAATTACAATGAAATGGAGCATCCTGTACTGGCCAATCCATGACAACCTTGCTAAACTGCTGATACTTGCCCCACTCCACCGCCAGGTGACTGCATATCACTTGTTGGCTTTCCACTGAAAATAGTGAAAGCTATCACATTGCCAACTCCTGTTGTAGTCAATTGCACTCCTTAGTTGCCATCTTGAAGGCGTTCAGATTTGCCTCGGCATTGTCTTCCAAAGGCATTTTCTGGTATGTGGATGCCAAGCTGGTGAACTTCAGATAGCACTCTTGGGTGATGCACATGGTTAGCCACTGCAGGAGCTGCCTCATGAAAGCTTGGGCATCTTCTTGAGGTCTTGCACACTCAAACAGAGCTCTGGTTGGGCGAGACAGTCAGTGCAAGCCCCAGTGGAAAGTCACCTGGTCTCATCCCCAATTCAATCCATGAAGATGGATCAATTCGGACTACCACTTCTCATGAAAATGGCAGATGTGTTGACACTAAGTTGACCTGAAAGCTGCATTTTTTTATGCCACCATAACATATATTTTAACTATTTACAGGCCAATTTTTCACCATTACTCTGGTTTAAAACATAAGATTTTGAATGCAGTTATTTCTCTACTATGGGGTTCTTCTCAGCTCAAGTTTGTCAATGCATATTTTTGGCCCCAGTCTCACGAGAAGGGGAATCATACAGTGGAAACCACTTATAGCTATATAGATCTGTCACTTATACTGATCATTCCTATACTAAGTGTGTTTCGATAATCCAGTTCTTGTAATCAAACAATCTGCTCACAGGACATGGGAAATTAAAATCAAGGTAATTCCAAGGTAAGGAAATCTAATAGTAAATTGTTTTAATTTTTTTTTTACTTTGCCGAATGGCATCACCTCGGCACCCTCCATTCTGAAAATCCAAAAATATGTTTACGAAATCACCAGTTAGCCTAAAGTAGCATACAAACTTGCTGTCATTTTTAGGCCACGGCCTACTGTTATCAAAAAAAACAACACTCAGCAATGTTACCGTAATCTACAGTCTATTTCTAAATTCTTGCTTGAGGTGTTTGAAGAAGTTGATTTTGTTATAGTGAAATATTTGACCATAGGCTAAGGTATTTCAGTCAGTTAAATCCAATAAAATAGAGAGGTTGTCTGTTTCATCACATATATTCCTTTAATAAGTATACACGTGTCAATTGGACGGTCATCAAAACAAAACCCTCACGCTAAGTTAAAATGGCAATCGTGAATACAGGGAGTCCCCGGGTTACGAACGCCCGACATACGAACTCCGTAGTTACGAACCGACCTCCGTAAAGCCTATTATTAAAAAAAAAAAAAAAAGGAGATACACACAATAGTTGGTACTAACGAACGGATGGAATACTTGGCGCAACGCTCAAAACGCTGCACGTTTTAGGCGGTTCGTCGGCCCGAGGGGGAACAACACCACGCCGTCGTTGCCATTTCAAGTCGGATCGTGTGACCGTTGTGTGCGTTGTTTTTTCACTCAAAATATCCCTGTGTTTACCCTCGTAATCATTGCTTCAAAGCATAAATCTGATGCAATTGATGGTGATGCACCGAAGAAAAGGAAAACGATCATGATTGAAACAAAAGTGGAAATAAAGCGCTCAGAGAGGTGAAAAGCCCCCCCCCCCACACACACACACACACACTTACCCGGTGAGGCGAGCCCCGCTCCTGGGACTGTGGCAGGTGAGGAGTTTTGCAATGTAATAATTTTCTTTTCAAGTGTTTCTTTATACCTATACGCACATTCTCTCTCTCAGTTATAAATACTGCACTGTATATTTATTATTATTACTGCATTATTATGCTTATGATGGGTGGCGCAGTGGTTAGCGTGGTCGCCTTACAGCAAGAAGTTCCTGGGTTCGAGCCCCGGGGTAGTCCAACCTTGGTGGGTCATCCCGGGTCTTCCTCCGTGTCTGCGTGGGCTTCCTCCGGGGGCTCCGGTTTTCTCCCACAGTCCAAAGACATTTAGGTCAAGTGAATCGGCACTACTAAATTGTCCCTAGGTGTGTGTGTGTGTGTGTGTGTGTGTGTGTGTGTGTGTGTGTGTGTGTGTGTGTGTGTGTGTGTGTGTGTGTGTATGTGTGTGTGTGTGTCGGCCCTGTGATGGCCTGGCAGCCTGTCCAGGGTGTATCCCCGTCAATAACTGCTGGAATAGGCTCCAGCATCCCTGCGACCCTGGGAGCAGGATAAGCGGTTAGGATAATGGATTGATGGTTTATGGTGTTTTCGGTAAATATATACTTTAAACTAAGACAAACATTTGACTAGTTGACGCTAGATGTGAACTGTACGTAACTGTTCCGACTTACATACAAATCTGACATAAGAACAGACTCAAAAACGGAACTTGTTCATAATCCGGGAGCTTTCTTTATTTCTACTCACCTTTGCATTATTATCTGTCACTAGGATCTATCTTTGATGCTTCTTTCGAATTCGCCCCCAGAGAGGAAGTTCCGTCTTATCTTCTCTGGTGGACCAGTCACTGCTGACTGCAGAAAAACGTATTAGTTCCTGTTATGGTTCACCCGCGCCTTTTTTTCTCTTTTGCGGAGTGTGTCACACCGACAATTATTTTTTTTAGATGCAATAGCAAAGGCTTTAATGAATGTAGAGTTACATATTTATTGTTGTTTTACCATCATTCTGCCCTAGCAAGTGTGTCCTAACAAGAAGTAGGCAGATAGCGAACGAGAGAATGAACGAGGCTCGAGTTTGACTTCTTCAGATGGAAGTTTATTGAAGACTTTACTCCATACATTCGCGTTCCCCTTTTCCTCTGTAAAACTAAAGAAACACAAATAAAGAATAAAATGACTAAGTACCTAAACATTATGTTCTGTCTTTTCACTTTACCTATTTCATATGCACACAAACTAGCCTATGCACATTCACACGCAGATAGCTAACTAGCATAGGCTACTCAAGGGAAAATAATGAGCTATGCTAACATGAAATTACATCCTTATAACTATTACATACATACTCACGTAAGTGTTAATTATGATTTTCCACACAACAAGAAAAAAACAACACTTACAGACGTATCACTCCAAGGATCCGACACTTATAGAACAACTGTCTTTCGCTGCTTGAAACACGTGGGAACTGAACTCATTCATTCCAAACAACAGCTACCTATCGTTTACACTGACGCACAGACACAAAATGTATTACCCAGTCTCACCACTAGGTGCCACATACGCACCGCAAAGGATGCGGAGTAGACATAGGCCTTTAAATTTTTCAGTCAAAACAGAATTACTATTATGCCACTATACCATTGTTATTATTAGATAGAACCACAACTAAGTCATTAATAGGTCTTGGGTACTCTTTTACAATTCCTTGCTTGGCAATCTTCACCATGACCTTACAATCTCCGTTGTCACTGCTTGGCATGGTCTTTGTGATGAGCCCAATTGGCCATTCGTAGTGTTTCACTTGACAGTCCTGAAGATTCAGTCTGCCCTCAGTCCACTTCCTACTAGGCTGCAGCGTTGCCAAGTACTCCTGCCTTCATCGTTTCCGGAAGGAGTCTGCTAGACTCTGGACCTGACGCCACTGGCTTTTGTGTAGGTGATCAAGGTCAACAAGAGATGTAGTCCATCCTTCCCATTGGGCCCTTTTATCTGCAGGGAGAGGCATGTCCCACTCTTGTTGCACTGATGAGAGTTCTCTCAGTCTTTCCATGCATAGTGATAGAAGAGACAAACCCCAAGGGGTCGTACAGGCTATTGACAGTGGAAAGCGCTCCTCTTTGTGTGAATGGTTTGCTATCTCTTGACACTTTGAATGTGAAATAGTCGTTTTTAAGGTTCCCGCTTACATCAAGACTGCACTGGAGAGGCAGCGGATCAGCACTCAAATCCAAGTCTTTGAGCTCCTTTGCTCTGTCCTCTAGTGGAAAGACCTCCGTGACTGTGGCATTGTTGGAGGCCATCTTGTGGAGTTTCAGGTTCGCTTCCACCAACATTTCCTGCATACGTTTCAGGAGGTCAACAGCTTCCTCCTTGCTGGGAACAGATGTGATGCCATCATCAACATAAAATTTGTGCAGCACAAATTCTTCAGCGTCTCTGCCATGTTCTGTATCACATGTGGCAACAGCTAGTGACGGACTGTTTCCAAAGACATGTACAGTCATCCTGTAATCAATGATGTCCTCTTCAGGGCAGTTGTCTTTGGGCCACAGAAAGCGAAGATAGTTGCGGTGACCTTCTTTCACCTTGAAGCTGTAAAACTTTTGCTCAATGTCCGCTGTGATGGCAATCCGCTCTTTGCGAAAACACAGCAAGAGACCTATTAATGTGTTGTTGAGGTCGGGCCCTCTCAGCAGAACATCATTGAGTGAAATGTCATTATACTGGGCACTCGAGTCAAACACCACTTGGATTTTACCGGGCTTTTGGGGATGGTAAACGCCAAATATTGGCAAATACCAACATTACTCATCTGGCTGCAGAGACGGAGCAGGTTCTGCTTGATGGTTTTCCATGACCCTTTGCATGAAGTCAAAGAAATGTTCTTTCATTCCTGGTTTCTTTTGGAAGGTGCGTTGCAACGAGAACAGCCTCTGCTTTGCTTGCTCTTTGTTGTTCGGAAGTCGGCTCCGTGGTGAGCGAAAAGGCATGGCGCCACCCAGTGGTTATCTTCAGTAAGATACACCTCTTTGTTCATCACATCCAAGAAGATGTTATCTTCACTTGACAGGGCCGTCTTCTCGTCGTCTGCAGTCCTCAAGAAAACGTCATCTCCAAGACAGCTTGTGTCAGCAATGAGGCCTTTGGAGGTTCTGGAGTAACACAGCGAGGCAGGTAAGTACTGAAGAGGATGGGAACTCACTCGCTCTTTCACATGGACGCTCTTAGAGCATGGTGTGAAGAGTGAGGCTCTGCCATTTGGGAGTATGTTTGTTTTGTAGACATTGACATCAGTAGGCTGGTGAGCTCTATCTAGGCAGATCTCTCCTACGAGGACCCAGCCCAAATCCAAGTGCTGTACATATGGTGTGTTGGGGGGCCATTATGCTGCTCACGTACCTTGTGCACACTTAAGACATCTCTCCCCAGAAGTAGAATGGTCTGAGCAGTGGGATCCACTGGAGTGAGGTGAGGAAAGTTCTGTGTTATTTCCGGTGTGGAAATTTCCTCTTTGTCTTCTGGCATTGTGTTGTATTCTATGAGGGGAGGGAGCACCCCTATGGTTTCGCCATCGAGTGACTCCACAGTGAAGTTGCTTGCTTTTCTCCCCGCCGTCTCAACTATGCCAGAGCATGTCATCAGAGTGTAGGGAGAGGTGTTACCTTCAATGCCGCACAGATCGAAGAACTGTGACTTAGCCAACGATCTATTGCTCTGGTCGTCCAGCACTGCATAGACACGTTTCATCTTGTCACACCGGTTTGAGGGGTAAACTTTCACCAGACAGATTGTAGTGCATGATCTGGGCTGACGATTGTCACTACATATCTCAGTTCATTTGGAGGTTACATTAAGGAGAACGCCATTCTTTTTCTCTCTGTTTTGCTCTGGTTCACATTTGGTCTCTTCGGCTGACTAGGGAGCGGGACCAGGATGGAGTGCGGAGATGTGCTTTTTGCTGTCACATTCTCTGCATTTGACAGACACTGCAGTCCTTCGCAACATGTCTAGTGGAAGCACAGCACCGGTAACAGATGGAGTTTTCTTTGAGATAAGCTTTCCGGTCATCTAGGTGCTTGCTCCTAAAGGCACGACACTTAAAAGGGGGGGGGCTTGTTATGGATGGGACAACGTTTATCTGGCTCGTCAGTTTTCTTCTCAGGCTGGTTGTTCAGGGAGCTCGGGGCGGTGGTTGACACCTCAGTTTTCTTAACGAAGACAGACGGCTTGTTGTTGAATTTAGCTGCTCTATCTGGCTTCTGGCTGTTTGAACAGTTGGATGAGGAGAATGCAAAACTCAGGTCGTTGCTGGTTTTTGCTTGGTTGCAGATGAACTGTACAAAAAAGCCGAAACGCGGAAAGGCTACCTTATGGTCTTCTTTGTATCTGGAGCCTTGTGTTACCCATCTTTCCTGCGGGTTGTAGGGGAGTTTTTCAACTATGGGGTTAACTCCCCGTGCGGTGTCGAGATATGCAAGCCCAGGTGTAAGACCACTCCAGTTTGCAGACTCCAATTCCAGTAGCAGGTCGTCCAGCTCTCTCAGCTAGCAAGGGTCTTCGTTGGTGATGCGTGGGAAATCTTTAAGCCTTTTCAGCGGAGCATGTTCGGTGACCTCAGGGCAGCCGTAGCAGTCCGCCAGGCGTTGCCATATTTGACTTTTTTTTTGCAGGGCTGGTTACATGGACTGACCTGATTCTTTTAGCCTGAGTGGATGACTCTGGGCCAAGCCATTTACCGAGTAGGTCAAGTTCCTCTCGCGGCGTCAGATTGAGGTCACGCGTGATGCTCTGGATTGAGGTTTCCCATGCCCAATAATTCTCTGGACAGTCATCAAACTGGGTCAGCCCGGAACTCACCATCTCTCTCCTTATCAAATAGGTGGCGAGATCAGGCATCTGGGGTGGCGTGTCCGTGTAGCCTTCTGATGAGGCGCGAGAAGGAGGGACTGGAGTAGCTAACTAACATAGGCCTAGAATAGACTGAATACAACAAACCTTTAAATTTCTCAGTCAGAACAACTATAGTTGGTGATATAACGAAACGAAACAGATATGTTTATATGAAAAAAGTTCAAGATTATCACTTTAAAGTCATTGACTTCTTATAGTTGTCATATCTGACTGGATGGATGTGATCTCTCTAAGCAGTGGATTTATCAATTATACAAGTCGTATATTTGTGTTGCTTACCCCCTGCAGGTGAGATGGAGCAGTACTGCCATGCTTTCTGCCCCCATTTGACAGACAAACCACAACCCGCTGCAACAGCGTCACATTTCTGACACACCTGGATGACATTGTGAAAATGCTCTTTCCTAACCTGTTTTTCAACTATTTAATCTAAATGCCGGTGTTTAAGAGACGCAAGGTTGTCATTCGAAATAATATGACATTGCTTTTCGGAGTATATCTAATACATTCTATCGAACTGGATCTCTTTAGATCTACATGTGCTTCATTAATGAAAGGGACTGGGGAACGGCTTCAATGGATTTTATACCAATCACCATGAATTTGGTGCACGGTGTGGAGTTTATGACCATCTGAGGTGCAACAGACTCTGATTGACCTGCTGAAATGAAATTCTGCTAGCATCCGATTCTATCCCAAATCATTATGAGGAAAGAAATGCTCGTTTCAATTCTTGGAATTAAAGTATGTGCTTTGACCTTCATCAAAACACTGACATGATGAAATGGTTAAAGTGTGCCAAAACGGTTTAAAATCAGTGAACATCACAGGGAGTCAAGGAATCATTTTCAAAACGGTTGGGAGAAACAGCACCTGACAGTTCACTAATTGGCCATTTCTGATTTCAAAGAGCTACACTCAAGAAAGCTTCTCTCATGTTCCTTTTGCGGGGGTTTTGATTGACAGCTGGTTCAAGATGGAAGTGTGGGAACCACTCCTCCCATATCCTTTTCATGTTACGGTTATCGCCTTGAGAATTTCACCGGCAAGAGATAAATTTACTGTGGAGAAAAAAAAAGAATGTATCTGCCATCTGGGCTTATCTTTCCATCAAATATCCTTGAGGAGGAGTAGTGATAGTGGAGCATGTGCTCGTGGGGAGGTTATCAAACCCTGGGTGGGAGCCAATGTTTGACAGTCAAACTTACCCTGATGTCGCTAGTAGCGATTTGTCAGAATAAATCCTGGTCAAGAATGTTATTAATAACTTCATAGGGCATAACTTCCAACCCCCCCCCCCTCTCGCTCTCTCTCTCTCTCTCCCCCTCTCTCTCTCTTACACTACCGTTGATGTTTTCCTGGTTGTTATTACAATTTCTGACTAAGTGTATACAGAGTACACAAAATATTAGGAACACCTTTCCGTGTTCGGTTACAGACTAACATTTCAGGTGTGTCCACTTTTTTTTTTTTTTTTTACTTTCCCACAGTTATCCTTCTATTTCATCACCCAAAGAGAAGTTGATGGCTGCGCTTCAATTAGGGCTCGGCCCTTTTTCACCTTGATTTATGGTTACCCTGTCTTTTTTTGGGGGGGGGGGGTAGTTGTCTCGTTCATTTTTTTACATAGTGTTTGGTATTTCAACGCTATTACACAAATGTATTTCAAAATTCAAATTCAGATGTATTTATTTCGAACATGCAAAATAAAAGGAAAAAATATGACCAAGTATACATAAAACCAAACAAACCAACAGATGATTAAAGCAAACCTAGGAGAATTGAACAAGAATTCTCCACAGAGAATCCAACAAATAGCCTATGTTTGAAAACGAGCAGCAGGAAGTTGCTACTTATAATTCGCTGCCCCCTCTCTAATGCTCAATTAATAAACCTAAATTACAATAAACTTAGTTTTTTTTTACATATCAGAGTATGTCATTGTCAATAACTATCTCACAATGACTCAATAAAAAGCAATAATAAAAGCAAAAATAATAAAACAATAAAACAACAAAAATAAAAACCATTTCATCAGTAAGCCACTCAGCCAGTCGCTGGGTCAGTCAGACAGTCTATGTGTTTCCCTGGGTCTGGTTCTGTCTCTTCTGTCGCCTCTCAGGAGTAAACACCTCTGAAGGAGAGAGACAACCTGTGATACTCTGATACCTGTAGTAGTTGGCACAGAGCACCATGTCGGCTGCATGACTTTGATAAATCGCTGCCTAGGTGCCTCACCAATTTGTCTCAATCATTACTTCTGCCGTCCCGTAACCTCCCTGCCACTGAGCATGACCCGGGAGAAAGGTTTTGTCATGTTTTCAACCTTCCCCCAAAACCCCCCAGCTAATGGAGAGGGCCTGAGGTCGTTGGAAGGAGTGAGAAAGTGCATATTGTGAGAGTTGGTGACCGGGGGGGAGTCGTCTGGATCGCTGTAGTTCTCTTCCCTTTTTGAAAGATTACTCAGGTTCACTGTGAACACCATGTTCACATAGGAATTTGAGGTTGCAGTAAAGCTGTCTTGTTGTTCTGATTGTTTAATCGTCCATCCTCTGTGTGTGTGTGTGTGTGTGTGTGTGTGTGTGTGTGTGTGTGTGTGTGTGTGTGTGTGTGTGTGTGTGTGTGTGTGGAAAGGATCTAAGCAGACCGGTACATGAATGTGTCTGTACCTGACTAAGTGAATGGGCTGATTATGTGTGCGTTTATGTTGCGGGCGTGTTTCCAAACCTGACTTGCCAGTTCGTCGTGTCCCTCGGTTGAAGGAATGCCCTCTAACAATTCATGTTCAAAACTCTGCGTACACAGCATTCTGTTGTTGCTCTGTTAACTAGGTCGGTCTTGTGTTGTGGAGTACATCCAGGTAATGATGATTCCGGTCTTCATCAAGAAAGTGTCATTATGGTGTTAAGTCAATTTTATTTTTATAGCTCATTATCACAGATTACAAATTTGCCTCAGTGGGCTTTACAGCAATACAACATCCTGTCCTTGGACCCTCGCACTGGATAAGGAAAAACACTCCCTAAAAAAAAACTCTAGCAGGGAGGAAAAGAATAGGAAGAAACCTCAGGGAGAGCAACAGAGGGGGGGCTCTCCCTGCCAAGACAGACAACGTTCAATGGCTGTTGTGTTTGCATGCTTTGCAGAACACAACATTGAAAGAGGATAAGAGCATTATAATGGAATTATAAGATATATGAGGAGGAGGATGCCAAGCAGTGTCCAGATGCCACCGGAACAGCACAGTACCCGAGCCACGCGACCAGCATCACCATGTAGACCTGACAGGAGGACAGAGTACACATGCATATAGGGGATACTCGGAGACCTCACATCACACCATTCACATACACGGGAGGAGAGACAGGAAAATAAGCATTAGTCACACATCAGAGTGAGAGAAGGATATAACATGGAGACAGGCTAAAAAAAAATATATGGATGTATAAGTTATATTAAAAAAAAATGTGACGAGGAGGATGCCAAGCAGTGTCCAGGTGACGACCACCCTCACCATGTACACCTGGGAGGATGACAGACTACACGTTCATATGGGAGAGACACATCACACCATTCACACACACAGAAGAAGAAAAAGAAGACATCATTCAGAGAGAGAGAGAAAAGACATGTGATAGAAGAGAACAGTTTGCAATAGGCAATAATCTATACTCTATAATCTCGTCGGCAGAACAGTGCTCGGTAAATTCATTGAGACAGACACCGATCCGCCATGCAGTACAGGTCATGATGCACTCAACTTAAAGGCAACTAATTATAGGTTAAGGCAAAAAGGTGAGTTTTAATTTTGGATTTAAAGGACTCAAAAGACTCTGATTGTCTGATGGCAGCAGGCAGGTTATTCCACAAGAGCGAGGCCTGATAAGAAAAGGCTCTGCCACCAGCTGACTTCTTTTTAACTTTGGGTACACACAGGAGCCCTGTATTTTGACAGCAGAGAGCTCGAGATTGAATGTACGGTTTAAGGAGATCAGACAGGTAAGATGGGGCAAGCCCATTTAGGATTTCATAAGTCAGCAGAAGCACCTTGAAGTCTGATCTAACATGGATAGGAAGCCAATGAATGGAGGCAAAAAATTGATGTAATATGGTCAAATTTTCTAGTTTTATTTAGGATTTTTGCTGCAACATTTTGAACCATCTGAAGACTTTTACCACTAGCATGTGGCAGACCTGGAAACAGAACATTACAGTAATCAAATATGGACAACACAAATGCATATATTAGAGTATATGTCAGCCATGGACAGGAAGGACCTAATTTTAGCTATGTTATGTAAGTGAAAAAAGGCAGTCTTGGTGATTTTTTTATGTGTATCAAAGGAAAGGCTGGAATCAAATGTAATACCAAGATTTTTGGCTGCCATACTGAAATCACAGAGTTGTCAATTGTTATTATTACTTGATCAAATCGGTGTCTGTGTCCAGCAGGGCCAACAACCAACATCTCATTTTTATCCGAATTTAAAAGTGGTAAATCTAGTGACATCCAATTTTTCACACCAGCCAATCAGGCCTCTAAAGTAACCATTAGAGTATGATCATAAACCCTTGTAGACACATACAGCAGAGTACCATCTGCATAGCAATGAGAATTCATTTCATGACTGTGTATAATTCTGCCAAGAGGCGAACTATAAAGAGACACATGTAGAGGGCCAAGAACCGAGTCCTGAGGTACACCATAGTTAATGTCAAATAATTTTGAAGTAATATTATATAGCAGACACAATGTGTTCTTGCAGATAAGTAGCACTTAAGCCAAGAGAGAGCTAAGCCAGAGACACCAAAATTACAATTTATTCTGTCTAATAGTATACAGTGATCAGTGGTGTCAAATGCTGCACTGGGGCCCAGTAGTATTAGCACAGAAGTGGAGTCAGTCCGTAGATAGTGGAAGATCGTTCACCACTCTGGTCAGCACAGTTTCAGTGGTGTGACACGTCTTGAGAGCCAATTGTAAAGGTTCATATAGATAGTTTTCTTCTATATAGGACGATAGTTGTTGATACACAACTCTCTCTAGTACTTTAGAAAAAAATGGAAGATTAGAGACTGGTTGATAGTTATTAAGAGACCCTGGATCGAGGTGTGATTTCTTAAGTAGAGGTTTGACCACAGCTGTCTTAAAACTGCTGGGAACAGTACCATTAGAAATTATAAATTAACAATGTTTAGCATTGTAGGTTCCAAGAAAGGCCAGAAGTCTTTAAAAAGTTTTGCTAGTAAAGAGTCAAGTAGGCACATAGTTGGTTTTGATAGTCTTCCAAGCAGTAATAGCAGGGACTATCAGGGATTCAATGTATAGATATGAATTTGGTAAAACCAGATTTTCAGAACTAGCTGGAGTTGAAGAACTAATTTTGCTTATGATCTCATCAACCTTATTGCAGAAAAATTCTAGAAACTCATGGGCCGTGAAGGGTAAGCAGCTAATAGACGACTACTTTTTTAGTAAATTTAGCTACAGTGTCAAAGAGAAATCTGGGATTATGTTTATTAACATTGATTAAGCGAGAGAGATACGCTGCTTTTGCAGCAGCTAAAGCACACTTGTATTTCAATAAACACTCGTGCCAGGATAGGTAAAAAAAAACAAAAAACTTCCCATTTTGATTTTCGCCATTTACGTCCCAGTCTTGTGCTAATAGCACATGCCAAGAGCATGTGTTAAGCCAGGGTGTAGGCCTCTTTAGTCGCCTAGCTCTGGTAGTGAGAGGTGCAACTGAATCGAGGAGACTAGAGAGGGCCACATTTAATTCACTGTATCTCAATCTGTATCAGATCTATCAAGGTGTTGACATGGCCGTTACATTGCATGGGGCCTGTGTGCGTGTGTGTGTGTGCACTCATGTTGTTATGCAGTCGTATGTTTGTATGTTTTGACTTTTTGGACAAGTCTATTTGTAGTTGTCTATCACATAGTCAGCACGTCAAAGCCACCCTTATGATTGGTGAGAACGAGGAAGAGAATGAGTTAGCCAAAAAAAACAACAATCGAAGCATAACAGTGTAGTGTCAAACACACCCATGCACACTTTCATTGGCACACACATGGAAAATCTCTCTCTCTCTCTCTCTCTCTCTCTCTCTCTCCTAACAGCCATAAATATGTATTTTATTGATCCCCGTGGGGAAGTTCTTCCTCTGCATTTAACCCATCCTAGCTGTGTAGCTAGGAGCAGTGGGCAGCCGCCGTGGAGCGCCCGGGGACCAAGTCCAGTTCGTCTTGCCATGCCTCGGTCAGGGGCACAGACAGGAGTATTAACCCTAACGTGCATGTCTTTTTGATGGTGGGGGAAACCAGGGAACCCGGAGAAAACCCACGCAGACACGGGGAGAACATGCAAACTCCACACAGAAAGGACCTGGGATGACCCCCCAAGGTTGGACAACCCCGGGGTTCGAACCCAGGACCTTCTTCCTGTGTAGCGACAGCGCTAACCACTGCACCACCGTATACACGTACACACAAGCATATTTATGTGCACACACTACTTAATGCACGCCTGCAGACATACTTCTGGATAGCTGGAACTCGGTTAGCTGCCCCTGTTCGCAGATCCTGAGAAAAATCCCCAAATTCTCTTGGCTGCGAGTGTGTGTTTACATGTGAGTGGTTGAGCGTTTATGGCTGCATGTGTTGAGTAAAAGGCGAGAGGGTTCAGACAGCATCCATCTGCATCTACACCGTAAACCACACGTGGTCGTTGATGGTGGAGAAAGAAGAGAATTAAGGGCGGTTGTTGGGTTGGCAGCCCTCCCTGCCCAGATTAACCCCCTTCTCTTCACAACCCTCAGCTCTCATGGACAGATATTAAGAGGTGTCCCTGGTATCATAATGTTAAAGTTCAGACATTTAAATTGTGTGATTGTTGGTGTCCGGGTAGCGTAGCGGTCTATGCCGTTGCCCACCAACGCGGGGATCGCCAGTTCGAATCCCCGTGTTACTCCGGCTTAGACAGACACAACTGGCCGTGTCTGCGGGTGGGAAGCCGGATGTGGGTATGTCTCCTGGTCGCTGCACTAGCGCCTCCTCTGGTCGGTTGGGGCGCCTGTTCGGGGGGGTGGGAGGGGGGACTGGGGAGAATTGCATGATCCTCCCACGCGCTACGTCCCCCTGGTGAAACTCCTCACTGTCAAGTGAAAAGAAACGGCTGGCGACTCCACATGTATCAGAGGAGGCATGTGGTAGTCTACTGCCCTCCCCGGATCGGCAGGGGGGGGGAGCAGCAGCGACTGGGATGGCTCTGAAAATACTGTAATTGGCCAAGTACAGTTGAGGAGAAAAAGAGGGAGAAAAAGCCACCAAAAAAAATAGTGATAGTCAAACAAATTGAAGAATGAAGCAGTGGAAGTGTGATATTTCCTTTCTAACCTATGTGACCTATTAAAGCTCGCTCTCTCTCTCTCTCTCTCTCTCTCTCTCTCTCTCTCTCTCTCTCTCTCTCACTCACACACACACACACACACACACAGACACACACACATACACACACACGCACACACATATGTATGCCTTTAAACCATACTGTCCAAAGTACAATCCACAGTGAAATATGTAAAATAAACTCTTAATGTTATTGTTGGTGAAAGCAGCAGTGTGTTGTGTGTTTGTTGTGGTAGCACAAAACGTGCCATCACACATTCTATAGCAACCTTTTTACACGAGAAAATCTTATGGGTAGTGAGATTGTGCACATACCACAAGCTAGTATTGTGTGCGTGTGTATGTGTGTGTGTGTGTGTGTGTGTGTGTGTGTTTGGGGTGGGGGTGAAACCATGTCCATTCAAAACAAAAAAGGTGAAGACAATTCAGGGATATTGATCATGCATTATTCATGGGAACATTATCAAAGAGGGAACATGGCACCGTATTACAGTTTTAGACAAAGGCGTTCTTACACCCATTCCACTAATCGACAGTGACGGTTACTGAAGATTTAATTTACACCTAATCAGTTCACGTAAGCCATGCCCAGTTGCCTCAGCCCGTATGGGGAGGAAGAAGGGCCAAAAGACTGAATCCTCTGAGACACACACTCAGCTCTCATCAATGTAAGGACACTTTCTTTCCTCCTGCTGCTTGGCACCGTACTCTTCCATCCGCTCAGAGTGTGATTAGAATGTTATCTTTGTATTAGTTCTGCTCCATAACATGGGCTTGACAAGAAAGGGATGGGATGAATGGGAATAAGAGTGATGTTAACAAATGTCATTACGTGGATTTGAACAATAAGCTATCACTGATTTATAGATTTATAGTTCTTGTTTTATGCATTTTTTTTACTCTGATCTTAAAGGTACAATCCACAACTGATGCACACAGCAGCTGTCAGTACAATATAACACAATATGATACAATATGATACGATACGATACAATGTGATACTATACAATATGATACAATGCTATATGATACAATACGATACGATACGATATGATGTTATATTATACTGTATGGTACGATATGATACAATGTAATATGATATGATACAATACGATTCAGTGTGATACGATGTGATACGATATGATAGAATACAACACAATATGATACAATACAATACAATACACTCTCAGAAATTGAGGTACAGAAGAGGTACACTTCTGTGCTCATAGGTACATTACAGCAACAGAGGCACAATATTGTACTTTGAAGGATCCATAAACTGAAAGGTAACAAAGGTACTTCAAAGACAAGAAAGTACAAATTTGTACCATTTGCCCCACAGCTTGTGTACAATCCATTACTATCAGTAATGGATTGTACCCAAGTTTTTATACCCTATTAGGGTACAAAAAAAGTACCTGCTTACATGGGTACATTATTGTACTTCAGAAAGGTACTGCCCCAGCGACAAGCATTTGTACCCACTTAGGTACACACTGGTACTCGTTTCTCTTAATGTGTAGGATATGATAAAAACAAATGTATTAATCCCATTAGGGGCACAGTAACATGGAAACAAACAAATAACACACACAAAAAATAATAACGCTCCAGGGAGCTAAATGTCTGCCCCACTTCTGCCATCGTTGTGGTCCAACTTCGTAAACGTTGTGCGCTTTGTTACTTGAGAATGAGAAAAACCACCCATGGCGGCCTTGCTCTCAACTCCATCTGAGGCTTCGAGTTGTCTCCATTTCTCAAACAAATGCATGATGTGGCCCTGATGGTGAGATATCTCATGTTTCTCGTTGTCAACACAGCCCTCGTGACGTCACACTACTACACATAACCATGGTGGTGTGCACCGTTGCAAATTGCCCCTTTAAACGAGCTTGCTCAGCGTTTGTTAATCTAAACAACTCCAGTTTGAGTTTTAGCATATGAGCTTGTCTTCCACAGCAGTTCTCACATGTTTACGCCAGGGTCCATATCACATCACATCACAACATGTCACGTCATAGCACTTCATATCACAACATATCACGTCATAGCACTTCATATCACATCACATCACAAAATATTATGTCATAACACATCATATCACATCATATCACAACATATTACGTCATAACACATCATATCACATCATATCATAACATATTACGTCATATCACATCATATCACAACATATCACTACATATCACGTCATAGCACTTCATATCACATCACATCACAACATATCACATCATAGCACTTCATATCACATCATATCACATCATATCACAACATATTACACCATAACACATCATGTCACATCATATCAGAACATGGACACCTTGGACAGGAGAAACGGCGTCCCCGGAATCCAAATGCTGCTCGTGCATCTGCAGAGAGACTCCTTTTTTACAAAGCAACACGTGCAATTATGAATTTGAGAGGAGGGCCGTTCTCCTCAGTTCCTAGATAGCCTGCTGAACCAACGCACAGGATCTCCCTGCGACAGCCTTAATGCACTTCTCTTAAACTGACAGCTTCCTCCTACATCTCTCTCCTTCTCCCTTTCTCCCTTATTTGCTCGCTGTTTGAAATAATGTCTTGTTCCATCACAGCCCATGGTAACGCATGTGCCAAATCCGAAGAGGGACCTCGCTTTCATACGGTTCCAAGTAAATATCTATCTTTCCCTTTACATGCTGCTGGCTATTTCCCGAGGCACGCTGCGAAGAAAGGCGGTCGTCGCATCTTCTCAGACAGTATCATGTGATGCACTGCACAATGCAACCAAAGCAGCCCGAATGCTTTGCCATCTGTGTGTGTGTGTGTGTGTGTGTGTGTGTGTGTTCATGCATGTGCATCAAAAATGATTTTTTTATCCCCCCCCCTTGGCCTTACTAACTCACTCGCACCTTCTTCTTTTTTATGTATCCTCCTGTCTTCTTCTGTCTCCCGGACTAACATAAGCACATCTATCCGCACATCTCAAATCCGCAACACACGTTAATCATCACGGGGGGGGGGGTAAAGTGATAGCAGCGCCACCAGTGGAACAATTCATTCACGGCACCAAAAAACAATGGCAGCCTCTTGGAAGTGCCGCCCGTCATATCCACCGGCAGCGAGGTGAGCCTGCGTTGTTTTCCTTTGGCAGAGTAAACAAAAAGACTGCGGTACCTTCAACCCTGCAGCGAAATAACAAAGATGGGTTAAAGAGATTGGAGTCGTGTGAAGACACTTCACTGGGTGTTGCACTGACATGCTTTTAATTAAAATTTCCCCCACACACACATCTCTGTTCCAAAGGCCCGTAAGGTGAAGTGAAATGTTATTATGATGAGTGTGTGTGTGTGTGTGTGTGTGTGTGTGGGTGGGTGGGTGGGTGGGTGGATGGGTGGGGGGGGGTGTGAGAGAGAAAGAGACAGGAGTGACTACTCTACAGGCGGTGTGCTTGACAGTAAGAACATCATTTTTTGGATCCGGGTAGGTAGGGTTTTCTCAATCAGTGGTCTGCAAATACCTCACATCTTCCAAATAAACATGTCGTTCCTTGTTGTTTATGATTTGCATATTAGCATGATATCACTGGCACAAATACAAACTGTGACAATGGGGTTTGAGGGGGGGGTTGCTTTTAGTGTTGTTAACACCTTGGTGTTACAGGTAATAGTCCGGGTAAACCGGAGTTCCTGCCCCTTTTCTGTGGAAGAGCTGCAACTTGCAACATCACATCTGCAAAGCTCGAGGGTGCAGCCAGTCTCCTGTCTTGCACCGTGCGGTCACCACGCCATAACAAGGGGCGGTTATGAAAAACTGCATCCCAACTTCACGATGAGGAACAGCCTCGGAATGACTCCACGGAAGTCAATATCGAAGCTGCGCTGCGTCTCAAAACCTTCTCAAGACGCCTACGCAAAACCCACCACGTCAGGCGGGTTGAGTCAAACACTCCTCGTGGGCGGAGGGGGTGAGATTATTCAGGCAGGTCACTGAAGAATATATCACGAAACCTTTATTACGTCAGCCGTTTGACAAACAGTCAGCGTGTCCGGGTAAAACCGGAAACCGGTGCAGCCCTTGCTGCTTGTTTGGTCCCCATAGTTATGGAGGATGAGCTCCACGCTGTGCGGGTGAGGGGCCTTGCAGGTCTCCCCGCCACCCGAGCCGCTCTGCACCATCACCCTGTGGGTTTTTATGCTGCATCTTCTCGAATTTGATCTCATAAGTCATACCCATCATAGACCAAATGTCCCAACCGCATAGTTTCTCATGAGAAGGAGAACTTAATCTGTGTGCGGTGTGAAATCCCCAATATGTCCTCGCAGCCCCGTCAGCTGTGCCGCTCATTCACACGCTGTATTGTGGACTCCCCAGCGAAGCCGGTCCGCTTCCACCCGGAGCAGAGATGACGGTGGCAGTTGGATCGGATTCCAGTTCAGACGCTGTCAAGTGTGAAGTGTGTTTTAACGGGAATGTCGTGCCGACATCTGCAGGGGCTTCGGTAACAGGGGGGCGGCTGTCTCTCTCAGGTTGGACCAGGAGTATGTTGGGAATAGATGCTATGTTAAGTTATGCTAATATAAACAACCTGATTTATTGTCGGGGGGTCCCAGGAAGCAGTGCCCCAAGGTCACCAAAGTTCCTTATTGTTCCTTATTGTTCCTGACAAAACTCTTTTTGTTTTGTTCCTGTTTGTGTGGTGCCTTTATTCTGTCCAGAGGCCATCGGGGAGTGTTGTAGGCTTGATATATGTCAAGTACAGTGACGTAACCCACATTCATCATGATGCTTCTCTCTTGCAACAAACAATATATACGACAACAACAAGAAAAAGAACAACAACAATAACAATAATAATGATAATAATAATGATAACAACAAAATGATAATAATAATACCAATAGTAACAGTAATAATGATGATGATGATAATACAAAATAACAAGAAAAATAATAATAATAACAGTAATAATGATGATGATAATAATAATAATTAATAATGATAATAATAGTAACAGTAACGATGATGATGATGATAAAAAATAATAACAGTAATAATAATAACGATGATGATGATAAAAAATAACAATAAAAATAATAATAATAATGATGATGATGATGATAATAATAATAATACTTCCCAGATTGTCATACATGTTCTAAAGGATTCAGAAATATACCATTTGGTGGCTTAAAGTATTAGTTTCAACATTAAGCCATTCAGACACAGTTAAATCAGAGTGCAACACACACACACACACACACACACACACACACACACACAGACGAGCCAAGTATCAGCTGAATCCCTTAATCACACGCAGCATGATATTCAAGCACAAGTGGGCAAAATAAATGATGTGTATTTTTTTTTACCACCTGTATGATGGGAATCACCGAAATGGTGCAAATGCTCCGTGTGACCTAGAAAAAACAATGTTGTTTGGGGGGTTAAAGTACGGTTGATGATGAATGTAGCGCGAGAGCAGTTGAGTGGGCAGCTTTCCTCCCTCGCTCTCTGGCTCTTTCAACTCCTGCTCACTCAAACAGAAGTAACAGCAACTGCCAGCAACACATTTTGACATCTGCTGTTGGTGGCAGTATTTCATGACAAACATCCACGCTGGCCTGTCTGCGTCCACATTTGACACGAACGTGCAGCCGTCATCACTGATTTCACAAAGCAGCTACAGGCTGGTAAGCCGCAAATCCCATTTTTTGACCACCGCCGATAATTCTTGCAAAAACCACAGAGTCAATATTTTATCACAGGGATACAGCAAACACATGCGGATGCATTGTTGGTATGGGTTCCCCTTAAATATTGATTCCGCAGCCACTCTCCAACCATCTGGTGTGCGGAGTATAGCCTGTATAAAAACACACGCGCACATGCGCAAGCATGCACACAGAGACGCGTGCACAAACGCACACACACACACTTACACACAACCATGGGTGCACTCTTCTGAGATGCACACCTGCATGCACAACAAGAAACACACATGCATGCATAGCCACTCTCCCACCGACCCCCCCCCATACACACACACACAAATACACAAACATGGTCTGTCGCGTACATGCATACACATATGTATCACACTTCACATACACATGCGCGCAAACGCACACACGCACACACATTTACACATTCTCCCGCATACACCAGCATGCACACAAAGATGCACAAGAAGTGCACACCAACAGGAACTTGCCGAGAGGGAAGGAGAGCAGCACTCCTTTCCTCCCCCAGAAGCGAGCCCAAAATGAGTCCAGACACATGAAAAGAGACCCCGATTTGCTCCGTCCTGCACTCCAAATGCAGTGGCTGCTCTAAACCGCAGCCAAGTGGCCTGCGCCTCCTTCCTCCTATGCAAGCACATTTCTTTTTGGTCAGCGTAATTGTATTAGAATGCACCTCCAAGCCGCTGTAAGAGAAAGATGTAAGCCGCTTGTGGCGGGATCAGCGCCTCTCGCCTTAAAACGCGCTCCGTGTGTACAAATACACACACTTGCGCTTGTACTTTTCAATTTGTACACACCCAGAGCAACCCCCTCCATACACACCTAGCCTCAAAAAGGGTTCACCTCGAGCACACGCACACACACACACACACACACACACACACACACACACACACACACACACACAGACACACACACACACACACACACACACACAGCCCACAGTATAACCAGAACCACCCCTGTGTAGTGTGATTAGGTATAGCTGTCGCTAAATTGTGCTGAGCACAGCTAGGGCATTGCTGGGGATTGGGTTGCCCTACCCTGTCTGTCTCCAAAGAGAGGGAGCCAGAGAGAGAGAGAGAGACAGAGACAGAGACAGAGAGGGAGGGAGGGAGAGAGAGAGAACACACACACACACACACACATATGAACACACATATCCTGTCTGTCTCCACCTTGTCCTGAGCCAGCCGCCAGGAAGCAGCTGGCCTGAATTTGTGAGTGCCTTTAATGAATTGAAATCTTTTGCGTGTGAGGATTCAGTGATTAAATGCAATAAGACTAATATTCCTGGGTGGTTTGGGAGACGAAAGAGGATTGTCCACAGAGAGAGCGAGAGAGAGGGAGAGAGAGAGATGGAGAGGGTAAGAAAGAAAGAGGAAAGGGAGGAGTGGGCTTTGGTCAGTATGACTCCAGTCCCTCTCCCTCTCTCTCTCTCTCTCTCTCTTTCTCTCACTCTCTCTCTCTCTGTCTCTGTCCTGCCCTTCATCCCTCCTCTTGGGGAATAACCCTATTTAGAGGAGTAGGGTTAGAGGTTTAGAAAAGAGATAGGAGGGAGGAAAAGAGATTTTGTTTGTGTGTGTGTGTGCTTGTATGTGTGCATTTGTGTGTGTGCACGTGCACATGTGCAAGTGTGTTTGTGTGTGCATGTATGTGTGTGCATGTGCGTGTTTGTGTGTGCATGTGTGTGTGCTTGTGTGTGCATATGTGCATGTATGTGTGTGCATGTGCTTGTGCTTGCACATGTGTGTGTGCTTGTATGTGTGCATTTGTGTGTGTGCGCGTGCACATGTGCAAGTGTGTTTGTGTGTGCACACACACAAGTGTGTTTGTGTGTGCATGTATGTGTGTGCACATGTGCATGTACTGGTGTGTGCATGTGCTTGTGCTTGTGCATGTGTGTGTGTGTGTGTGTGTGTGTGTGAATATCGGCGGAGGATTCGTTTTAATTTGGATCATAATGTGGTCAGATGGAGGCCGGGTAAGCCAGACTTTCCGAGGTCCTGTCCATAAGACATTATGGCTATAGAAGTATGAAAGCTGCTCCTGACACATCTAGGTAGTTTTTCCATTATTGCTGCTGACTGCAGCACAGTGGGGACTGACCCGCAGTACTGACTGACTTTAAGCTCCTGTAAAATTGAACGATCAAACACTGTAGGCAAAAAGGCCTCTTTCATATCCACCACATTAAGAAGTAGTAGCCGGCGAGCGGCCTTGGGGAGGGACCGACAACCTGCCTAAGCTGTTCTACCGCTATCTGCTCCATAGTGTGTTAAGATAGGCTTAAATCCCCCTGACCCAGGGAAGCCATGAGCAGGGGAAATTGATAGACGGCTGGAGAAGGATGTAGCTGACAATGAATGCCACAGCAGCGCCTGATGAATACCAGTCTGCATTGTGAACTGGTTTAATGGGAGGTGAAGGGACTCGTCCCTGTCGGCTACACGGTGTGAAGCGGAGCTCTGCCGTCAGGAGGAAGGCCGCGAGGAAGACGTAATGTTCCACAAAGGCCGAGTGAGACCACAACACCACAAAGTACAGGTCACGGGGTCGTTATCCCAATGGGCAAACACAACACCCATTACCGTCCCTTCTTACTCAAGTCCACGTGCCTGGTCTACCCTCGGCAGAGTGCAGGCTGAAGGACACGCCATCGTCAGATGTCCCCAGAACCCCCCGTGACGTGTGTTTGGCTCATGGGACTCGGTGCCAACAGAAGCTTGTGGTTGTCTCAGGGCTGATACTGGGTACTACCGACTTGTTTTTATTGTGCATGCCTTTGTCATGTCAAGTACAACCTTCCCGACAGGGCAGTGCGAGGTTTGATTGTTCCCGAGCGAGGGCAGATTAGTGGTTTTGATTGAGCGTAGGCTTGCTGTGAATTAATTGCGTCACTTTCTGTGTTGAGTCTCCAACCCAAGAATGTGCTCCAGGCGTGTCCTTTCAACAGGCGATACTGGCGCGACTCCCTGCCTTGCTCTTATTGCGAGTGGAGATTGCAACCCGAAGTGTAACGCTAACGACATGTGGAAAGCATGACTCCTCTGAAAACCTAAATGAACTTTATCTGGCGTCCTTTGTTTTCGTTTTTGTTTTTGTTTTGCATGTGAAAGTAATTTAACTTATAAAACCTGGTGTGCTCAATACATGCTGCTCTCTCTGCTGATGCCATGTGCAACACATGATGAAATACAGATTGAAATACAGATATTTTGGGGATTTTTCCCCCAGTTGTATCCGGCCATTTACCCTATCTTCGGAGCCATCCCGCTCGCGCTGCTCCGCCCCCTCTTGCCAACTCGGGGAGGGCTGCAGACTACCACAAGCCTCCTCAGATACATGTGGGGTCGCCAGCTGCTTTTTTTCACCTGACAGTGAGGAGTTTCACCAGGGGGACGGAGCGCGTGGCAGGATCACGCTACCCTCCCCCCTTGAACAGGTACCCCGACCAACCAGAGGAGGTGCTAGTGCAGCGACCAGGACACATACCCACATCCGGCTTACCACCCGCAGACACGGTCAATTGTGTCTGTAGGGACGCCCGACTAAGCCGGAGGTAACACGGGGATTCGAACCGGCGATCCCCGTGTTGGTAGGCAGCGGAATAGACCGCTACGCTACCCGGACGCCCTGAGCTGTCATATGTTTTAAGGCTGGCCTTGAGTTGATCGACATTCTTCGACAGTAGATAAATGGCAGCTTTGATTGTCTTCGGGGTATTCCCTCCAAAATTGCTTTCATTAAATGAGCGTTGTGGCTCATAGTATTTGCCAAGCACGTCAAAAAATTAAATAAATAAATACTTGCTCTGTCCCCATTTGCCCGGTGAAAGCTCGTCCGAGTTTGAAGGCTGCATACTTAAGTGGGAAGCGATGACAGTACAGGGCGTGCTCGCGCTCAGAGCCAAATCTTCATTTAATTAGCTGACGAGGAAGACAGCTATTCTGAGTCACTTCCTTGATATCCGTCACATACTTGGTGATGGAGGGAAGGTGCACTGCAGTCATGTTGAATTCAACAGTGAAAAGCCCAGACAGACACACTTCTCCATGTTCATGTCCGCCTCATCCACTTGTTGGCTCCTCCGTTTTTACAGGCGGACAACTGGGAATCCGGAGCCCAGAGTCCACCACCGCACCACTTAACCATGGAAGCAATCACATGTCCTCATCCACACAACATCCACACAAGGTCCACACAAAACCATTCAAACACACACACACACACACACACACACACACACACACACACACACACACCTCACCTCACTTCACCTCACCTCAAAACTACCCTAAGAAAAATGTGACTTCACAGGTTCCACACAAGGAGATATTCTCACTGTTTCAAAGTTCATCATATTTTTATATATATATATATATATATAAACACACACATATATACATACACACATATATATATATAAACACACACATATATACACACACACACACACACACACACATATATATATATATATATGTGTGTGTGTGTGTGTGTGTGTGTGTGTGGGTGTACATATGCACGTTGTGCATATATATATATATATATATATATATATATATATATATATATATATATATATATATATATATATATATATATATATATATATATATATATATATATGCACAACGTCCAATGGGGAAGGGAGAGGTATGGCGGCACATACTAGTGCTGGATTTGTGAATTAGACCGAAGCCTTGCAGGGGCCGTGTGTCAACAGACAGAGTCTGTCCTGGTGGAGCCAGCAGGGAAATCATAGTGACATCATCTGTACTAATGACTCGGGACAGATGTGTTCAGCGAAGGTAAAACCTGGTAAAAGCATTGCTACCAAACTAACTGAATGCCCTGTACAAAAGCAACACTGCCCTTTTGCTCTGCCTCTGGGGTGGTCCGTCTCTCTCCTGCTCTCCGTCTCTCTGTCTTTCTCCTCTCCCTAGTATCCTCCACACACACTTGCAGGTGTGTTGACAAAGCAGGCCTGATTGTTATCCACTATGTGTTGTGGCTGTGTACATTTTGACTAGCTCTGATAATGACGTGCTAGCCTCTCTATGAAATGCCCACCTTCCTTTCTCTGCATGTTTGTGTGTGCACCCGAGTGTACATGAGCACGCACGTGTGTGTGTGTGTGTGTGTGTGTGTGTGTGTGTGTGTGTGTTTGTGTGCACGTGGGTGTACATGAGCATTCATGTGTGTGTATTTGTGTGCACGTGGGTGTAGATGAGCTTTCATGTGTGTGTATTTGTATGCACGTGGGTGTAGATGAGCTTTCATGTGTGTTTGTGTGTGTGTGTGTGTTTACGTGGGTGTACATGAGCATACATGTGTGTGTGTGTGTGTGTGTGTGTGTGTGTGTGTGTGTGTGTGTGTGTGTGTGTGTGTGTATGCACGTCGGTGTACATGAGTGCGTGTGTGTTCGTGTGTTACGTGTGTGTCAGTACAAGCGTATGTTTGCATGTCATTTGGATGCTGCCTCACACTGTGTTTGAAAATTGACCAACTGTTCAAAGGTTGTGTGGGTGCCTGGTGTGAATGTGTTTTGTCAGGGACGCCGTGCTAAAACTTTGTTCCCTACATTATGATGCTGTGCGTGTGAGAAATAGGAAAACAAAGGGAGCACGATTCTGCTTGCAAATGTATGTCTGATGACGCCACTTTGCCACTAACACTATTTCTAAGTTGCAAGGAACAGATTGTGTGTGTGCTGGCATCTGTGTGTGTGTGTGTGTGTGTGTGTGTGTGTGTGTGTCTGTGTGTGTGTGTGTGTGTGTGTGTGTGTGTGCAAAGTATGATGGGGAATGTGCAGACGTATGCTATCCCTAATTGCAACTGCCCCATTAGATTTGACAGATCAGGTATAATATTAGGATGATAACATCACGTGATCAGAACCCCTCGTCTAAAGTTGTCTTTGCTGCTTAAAACGTCTCGAGGAGGTGAACAGTGACAGTCCGGCGTGACAGTCTGACGTCCCGTCGTCCCACGTGGGACCACTGCAGAGATCGGGTAACGTTCTCTTCTGAACGGCCACGTGCTGATCCACCGGGAACCCAACTTTGTGCAGCGCTGGAGAAATAACAAGGCGACAACACAGACTCGCTGCGAAAACCTCAACCCCCTTCCACCTCCGCTCTGTCACTTTCACTGCCACGTTTCTTCCTTTCTTCCTTTCTGCTTCTTTCTGTCTCCCCCTCACTTTGGCTCGCAGCAGATGGATTACTGTTATATCATAAATTCTTACAACGTTATCCAATCACTTGTGGTCGTGTTTACCGCTCGTTTGGAACTGATGTTTTTTTTTTCTTCTTCTTCTTGCTTATAACTTTTCAAGCATCTGTTGAATTTTTTTTCCCTTTTTTAAATTTCTTTGTCCTTGTCAAAGGAATTCACAGAAGCATAAACAGCAGTATAGGAACACAGCGCTGTACTGAGTTTTGCAACTGTAAGATAAGGATCCACTACTTTGCTGGTCCGTCCCTTTAGTCGACTGGTTAGCGTAGTCGCCCGTGGTGCGGAAGACCCGGGTTCGCGTCCCGGCTGCGGCGGTTCCCGGCTGCCCCCCCCCCCCGAATTCGCTACATTGGTGTCAGAATTGGGATGCTGAGACCGTGACGCCATCGGAAGCGCGTGCGCCCAGAGGCGTGAGGGAGCTGGTATGCTGAAGCGCGGGGACGCGCTTTCCGAAGGAGGAGGGGTTAGTGTAACGACCACGGATTACTGGACTCACTAGCCCTTGGCTAACGGGTCGGACCCTCTGGCTGACTGGTTAGCGCAGTCGCCCTTGGTTCGGGAGACCCGGGTTCGCGTCCCGGCTGCGGCGAATTCGCCGTGTGTGTGTGACACATGAATAAATATAGTTCACATGTACAAAGGAGCGCATACCAAAAAAAACAACAACGAAAAACAGAACACACACACATACGTTCTATCAACAACATCCATAAATAGAGAAGGATGTGTTTCATACGAGTACATAAACCTATAATTTATAATCATTAACAGTGTAGACACACAAACACACGTTGTGCTCACATTTATTCAAACCGCATACACACGCACACAAAAATCAAACACAAGAACACACGCAGAAACGCACACTTACACATGAACTCCATTAATCACTTCCATAAAATACGTAGGCTGTCATTTACACCTCACCCCCCCCCCTTCATTCACCTTTTAGGCGGATTTGCCCCGTGTTTCCACAGTGCAGCTCCAGTCCGCGGCTGAAGGAGAGCCTCAAGGCGCAGTCTGCGAGTCTCAAGTGCATGTTTACTCACCACAGGCATTAAACATAACTGTCAATTAAAAGGTGGAAGTCAGGGCTCCTAATGGCTTTGGTTAGTCTGTGCTGCGGAGGAGTATCAGCGTCTCACAGTCTGAGTGTGTGTGTGTGTGTGTGTGTGTGTGTGTGTGTGTGTGTGGTGGTTGCTGTATGTGCATGCATTTATGCATCTGTGTGATTGTTGGTGCATTTGTGCGCATGCTTGTATGTATTGTCCTACCTGTGCATATCTGGAATCGTACGTGTGTGTGTGTGCGCGTGTGTGTGCGTGTGTGTGTGTGTATACATGCCTATGTGTGTGCATGTGTCTGCACTCTGTGTGTGTGTGTTATGTGTATGTGTGTGTATGTGTGTATGTGTTGTGTGTATGTGGTTGTGTGTGTACCAGCGTGTGCATGCATGTGTGTAGGGGTTACCGTATGTGCATGCATTCATGCATCTGTGTGACTGTTGGTACATAGCGCTTGTGTGTATTTTCATACCTGTGCATATCTGGAATCGTGTGTGTGTGTGTGTGTGTGTGTGTGTGTGTGTGTGTGTGTGTGTGTGTGTGTGTGTGTGTGTGTGTGTGTGTGTGTGTTTCACAGTGCTGCCCACCTCTCCCCTTGATCACGGGGAGCAGAGAACATCTCACCTGACACCTTTATGAGGGGACAGGACCCCAGACTCATTTTTAAAGTCCTTCGTTAGCTTTGATGTACTTTATTAAACACACCTGTGCCTGATTCGCTGGCCTCCCTCTTTCGTCTCCCTCTCCTTCCTCTGGATGCCCGTGCTATTTCGGGTAAATCTTAACACCAGCTCTATTTATGAGCGGGGCCTAATGGGGAGGCTTGGACCTTTGAAAGCCGAGTTGTGGAAGGCTCGGCTTAATGGAAAGGTAGAATTCAAGGGAAATAAAATGTCGCTTTTTGTGGTGGGGCGTGTTGTTTTACACATCCTCTCCATTTCTATGAATCAGGACACATTATTTTTAAAATAAGTGCTGACGTAATATTTGAACTCAGGTCGATTTGTGGAATGAGAAGTTGAAGTTACCAGTTTCAGCATGAAATACTCAAACTTTGTATGTTTTTTTTTGTTTTTGCTATCTGAGCTATACAACAGTCCCTTAGAATTTATTTATGGAATATAAAAAGCAAAAAAAAAAAGCATCGCATATAGTCCATGTCCACTCACAGAGACTTCAGTTCTGTGAAAGTTGACATTTTTCAAAAGTGTGTGCCTGCTTGCACGCGCGCGTGCGCGTGCATGTATTTGTGCGTAATTAATATTAACAACTGGTACCCTCGCACAGTTTAACAGCAGTTGTACCTGTCTGATGTGACATTTGGAATGAGCAAAACGAATATATATATATATACATAACGATGGAATCGAGTGTAGGCTACAGAAGGTTTGAATCAAGGCACGTAATCACCACTTCCTCCAAACTTATTCGTCCTCTCGCAGCATTAAAGTCTCCGGTATTATCTGGCTGGATAATTAGTGTTTGTTGTAAAACGTAATGGACGTTATATTGCCGCAGTAAAACTTTCCCCCCGCGCACGCAAACGTCCTCTCTCCCGGCTCGCCTCGCATGTGTGCGCCGCAGATTAACGCCTGCAGCGTCGGGGAGGAGGCGAGGCGGATGGCGAGGAGGATTAAGGATGCAAAGAACTCGTGAATTATCTGCATATGCGAGTGGCTTATTTGATCAGCGATAAGCGGGGGGGGGGGACCAATCCACTTGCTCCATCTAAAGACGGGACTAGTCGCGTCAAGCCTCTGTATACATGATCTGTGATACCATCAGTACTTTATTGGGGACGAACATATATACATGTTAGGCGTGTGCGCGCGTGTGTGCGCGTGCAGCTATATGATAGGATTATAGCTATGTTTGATATGCGGCGCATGGCGTTAAAGACTGTCTGCGGAGATAAGGGCGCGCGCGCTCTGTGGCTTCAGAAAGTCCCTTTATAACGCGGCGCTCGTTAGGCCCCGCGCTCCGTACAGTAGAGCGCTTCCTATGTTGCCCTTGAGGATCAATATCTAGCACGCTGTCAAGGGCAGCCCGACTCTCTGCTAATGGCATCGCTAATGCCAGGCAAACACCAGCCTCTTTAAAAGAGGCGAATCGCTTCTGCAGAATTGGGACTAATTATGACATAAATTCACAGCGGATTTTTTTCTCTCTCCCCTCCTATTGCGTACTCTCTCTCTCTCTCTCTCTCTCTCTCTCTCTCTCTCTCTCTCTCTCTCTCTCTCTCTCTCTCTCTCTCTCTCTCTCTCTCTCTCTCTCTCTCTCCCTCCCCCTTTAACGGGCTTCACAGCTTGGGCGGTTTGTCATATATAACATGACGCCTGCTCGCCCGCCTTGCTCACATTTTCACCTGCCTTTGCTCTCCGAAGAGAGAGAGAGACAGAGAGAGAGAGAGAAAGAGAGAGAGAGAGAGAGAGGAAAAAAAAGAGGTGGGGTAGAAATTTCTTTTCATGTGTTCAAAGGCAGCCGGTATATACCAGGCAGTTTGTCTTCCCTCTTTCTTCTTTTTTTTTCTTCTTCGCTCACAGAAACAATAACTCTTGTTATTGAGAACAAATGTTGACATTAGAAGGGAGTATGGTAGTAACGGCGGGTTAAGTTGGGGGGGGGAGAGAGAGAGAGAGAGAGAGAGAGAGAGAGAGCGAGAGAGAGAGAGAGAGAGAGAGAGAGAGAGAGAGAGAGAGAGAGAGAGAGAGAGAGAGAGAGAGAGAGAGAGAGAGAGAGAGAGAGCGAGAGCGAGCGAGCGAGCGAGCGAGCGAGCGCGCCAGAGCCTCCGGGGCTATTTGACAGCGGTGTCGAGTCCCCGGGGAGCCACCTGAGAATGAAGCATTTCAATAAATCAAGCTGCTAAATGAGAGCGTTTGGACGCGGGGAGAAGCGGCTTAGCCAGCGGGGCTGAGCCGCTACACTCCATACACTGGCTGGATATCCAAATATTAGTGCGCTGAATGAAGAGAGGGGGGGCGAGCGGGGCGGGGGGTGATGGAGGTAGGGGGTGGGTTGCTAAGGTTGCAGCGGGGTCGCGTGAGATTTGAACCAAGCGCATCTCGCAAGTCAAACTGGGGAAACACCATTTCTGCCTTGAGTCTCCTCGGCGGATGAGGCGGAAGCGTCCTTTTTATTTGGGGGGGGGTGTGGGGAGGGAGGAGGAGGTTGTAATTGGGCTAGCTCTATTAGCCTATTTCTTAAATTGGGGTTTATCTAACCTGGGATATTTCGCATTTGGTTATATCTCAAATTTAATTAGAAAAAAATGTCAACTCAAATTTCGTGAAATGACCAAAAAATTGAAAACGGAATATAATAACATTATTATGAGAAAAATATAGTAAATAAGAAAAAAAATAGATATGAAACAACAATAACGTAATAAAAATAATAAAATAATAATAAACTAATAATAATAACGATGATGATGATGATGATGATGATGATGACGATGACGATGATGATGAGGCTCTCTCTCTCAACGTGTCCTCGCCGCTGTCCTAATGAGCTCTGCGCTGCACGCCCCCAGACGAGCGCGCAGAAGAAAGCCTGGCCGATTAGGGCCCATCACACAGCCCATTGGAGCTGGCAGATGCTTAGATAGACATTTATGGATTGCTCCGTGCCTCGCTGTAATGACGCAGGCAGGGCTGACCCGTTCTGAACCGGGCTGAAAAAGCTCCAGGGAGGGAGGGAGAGCCCCGCCCCCGCCCCCCCCAACCACCACCAAACCCCCGCCCCGCCGGGAGCGTCTCGCGGCTGTATTAATCACACCGAGAAACAAACAGAAATGTGTGGCGGCGGGAAACCAAAGGGACGATGTGAAATATATCGTTTATGGCGGTAAAGACGATAAATGTGAAATTCAGGATATCCTCAGCGGGACCTCAGAAGTATACCGAATTATCCATCCGGAAATAATAATGTTAAAATAAAACAACAGCAAGAGTGAATTCTCACACCAGGTCGCTAAACTGCGATTTTTCTTTGCTGCTTAAAGTCAGTCGGATGTTTTCCATCTGCGTCTGATTGACAAAAGCTACCCAGAGACTAATGACCCCATAACATGGTCATAACGTGGTCATAACGTGGTCATAACATGGCCATCACATGGCCATCACATGGTCTCAGTGGTGAATGTAAACCTGACTGGAATTAATGAAGGACTCCCCGAACTTTATATGCAGTTGGGAAAAGAGTTTAATGTTTTCTCCTTTGAATAATAATGAATAGCACTACCTCGCCGGCAGTACGTGTATATATATATATATATATATATATTACGTACGTTGCCGGCACATTTGTTTTATTTACAACCAAATATATAAATTAGTAAAGTACTCCTGTTAACAAGATTGTGTAGCGTTTTTCCAAACAAGTCTCAAATAAAAACCGTCCATGACATATTTACAAAACAAACAGACAAACAAACAATGTTCATTTACCCCATTTTTTGCAATACAACTTGCATAAATTATATAGGCATCATGTCGCCATCGTTTAAAAAAATAAATATCAAATGTAGGCTATTCCACTTGTAAGACCCCAAGTTCACTTCACTTCCTCTCGCCCTAGGTACATAACTCATATATATATATATATATATATGTGTGTGTGTATGTATATGAGTTATATACCTGTATCCTTTACAACGACGACTTCACAGAAAAGGCCAAATGATGCTGTCACACGTAAATATATAAGCCAAAATAATAAAACCGTGGCGGAGGCAAAACTATATAGGAACCTGAGAAGTAACATGTCGTCCAAAAGTAATGCCCCGTATGGGGAAGTCTTGATAAACCGGGTTATGACGCGGTGTAGTGTGTCGTGCGGCCTGTGCTGTTCGCTGGAGGATGAAGTGCGCGTGCGGTGGGAGCAGCTTCTGTCCTATATACTGTCTCATTTAACAGGTATGGATGGTGGCAGTGAGTCCGGCCGGTGTAAGGGTTACCGGGTTTAGGTGCATGGGGTTGAGACGGCGGTGTCTACTCTGGCTTCAGTAAAACCAAGTGTGACACCTGCCTGTAGACCAAGGAAATAACCCCCCCGCCGCCCCCCCTCGCCCCCCTCCACACACACACGATCAAATCACCAAGCTCCCCCAAATAACACTGAAACATCTCTGGCTGCCTACACCCAGCAGCAGGCCCATACGTTTTAAGATTTTACAGGTGCTTTAAAATGCTCTTTACCCTAACGCACAAATACGCAGCTACGCTTGGACTCGCGCATATCGCCAAATGGGCTGCACCAAAGTACCCCTCACAAGTCCAGTACAGCGTGGGTTTCGACATGTAAAGTTACCGCTTTGCATGTCCACACAGACCAAACTGATTTCTCTGGTCTTGGCTGACCCCTATCTAATTATCCCAAGCTTGGAAATAAGTTTTGGGGGCCTGCTGTGCGTGCGTGTGAGCGCACACACGAAAGGGGGGGGGGCGTTAAAATAGAAATCCTGTTCAAAACTATGGCAACATCTCTCTGCTCACTGCTCCCGCGAGTTGCCATGGCGCGTGCGCGCGCGCGCGCGGGTGTGACGGTGTTTCCTGTAATGTATTGCTGGATGTAGTTTTACGCATTTGTTTATATTAGAGTTTATATATATATATATATATATTTACCCATAAATACCCTGCAAAATGAAAATGTCGCCGCCCGCCATACAATGGCTGTTTGATGAATCGATGAGGTACAGTGAAGCTGAGACAAACCCAATCCAAAACTAAAATTCAATAACTAAATTGATTATTAAAAAAATAAAACAAAATAACATAAAATTGCACTGAAGACGAGACTACATGTCGATTCGCCGCGTAGACGTCGCTGCACGTTTGTTACGTACCTTTCTTCGACTCTAAATGTGCGACTCTGAAATGCTGCTGCTGCTGCTGCTGCTGCTGCTGCTGCTGCTCAGCAATCTGGTTCGGGTTAGTTTTAATGAGAGCGGAGTCTGGGTTGTGTTTGTGCATGGCGCTGCTCGCCTCCAGAGCCGCCGCCGCGGCAGCGGCAGCAGCGGCGGCGGCGGCAGCAGCAGCCTGGTGGGACGAGCTGCCCAGACCCTCGTTAGCAGCAGCGGCGGCCGCCGCGGCAGCGGCAGCAGCGGCCGCCACACTCACCCCCGATGAGTTAGTGTACCGCAGAATCCCTTGGCCCTGCAGCGGGCTGAAGTTGCCATAGTTTGTGTAATTGCTATAAAAAGGCGACGTGTAATAAATAGGTCTTCCTAGGATGGAGGAGGCCGGGTAGACAGCGCTGGCGGCCGGGGAGGTGGTGGGCGGCGTGGCAGGAGTCAGGAGGCCAACGCTGCTGGATGAGGAGCAGGTTGGATGCCCCGGAAGTTGCTGCTGCTGCTGCTGCTGCTGCTGCTGCTGCTGCTGCTGCTGTTGGTGTTGGTGTTGGTGTTGCTGCTGTTGCTTTTGGTCCGAGGTAGCAATTTCCGCGAGTGACCACAGTTTGGGTTTGACTGTGCTGGAGTTTTGAGGCACGCTCGAAGAAGACGTGACTCGGCTATCAAGGCATGGCTTGTTACTGTGACTACTGTTGCTGATGACGTTCCGGGTCAAGTCCTCGCGCGGGCTGTGGAGGTGATGGAGGTGATGGAGGTGTTGGTGTTGATGGTGGTGGTGGTGGTGATGGTGGTGTTGGCTGAGCAAGGGCGCCTCCACTCCCGTCAAGGGCGACGAGGTGGCGGACTTGGGGGAGAGCGGCTCTCGCTGACGGCGCTCCCCTGGGCCCTCTTGGTCGGGACCGTCGTGGTCGCACGAGTCCGCGGCGTGGTCGGAGCGCAGGTCGGCGACGCGGCAGTTCACTTTCTCCCCGTCCGACTCGGCAGAGCAGGAGTGGTCCGTCAGTGTGTCGACGTGCAGGCTGATGCCTGAGGAAGGGGGGGGGGGATAAATATGTTTCCAAGTGCCATGTGCAAAATAAATAAGAAATAAAAATTTAGGAAGAATAAAAACGCTGAAAATGTGTGTACTTGTGATTTTCCCTTCCATCACAATATGTTAATTAATATTTACATGTCTATGAACGGTCGACACAGTTTGTCATTACAACTGGAGCCATGGCTTATTAAGCTACAATGACAGCATTCATGATTTAGATCTAAATATATTCAAAGTACCCCCACCCATCCCACCCCACCCCACCCTTTATATATCGATAATTACTCTCGCCCTTTATATAATTCGCAATAAATGTCAATCAAGAGAATATGCAGCGAAACCGCAGCCCGGGCTTGATCCGGGCCTCGGTGATGGCTGTATTATGTGTCCACATCGCCAGTGGCGTGTCATTAATCACTCTGAAAGGAGCGGTAAATAAAAGACGCCGGGCATTTATCCCCCCCCCTCTTCCACCCCGGATTGTTAAACGGATCATTGACCTCGTCACCAGATTATATACCCACCTTCATCTTCCGCCGACGCCTCGCTGTTGTCCAGGGCTTTCTCCGACCGCTCCGCCTCCCCCTCCTTCCTCTCACCCTCTCCGTCCTCCTCGTCCTCGTCCTCGCTCTTGTTTCGCGGCGCCCACGTCATCTTGTTCTCCTTCTTGAGCCTCCTCCTGGCGTTGGCGAACCAGGTGGAGACCTGCGTCAGGGTCATCTTGGTGATGATGGCCAGCATGATCTTCTCCCCTTTGGTGGGGTAGGGGTTCTTCCGGTGCTCCTGCAGCCAGGCCTTCAGCGTGGCCGTGGCGTCCCGCGTGGCGTTCTTCCGGTACGCCGGGTCGTTGAGCTGGTAGGGGTACCCGGGACTTCCGTAAGGGTGATAACTTAATGCCCCGGCCATGCTCGTCGCGTGGGCGTCATAGGGAGAGCTCTGAGGGAGGCGGTACAAAACCATCCATTGGTGTGATTCATTTAAAAAAAAAACTATAATGAATAAATAAACAAATAAATAAATTGCAAGTGAAATGAACGCTACTATTTCTGTTCTGCTGACGCTTTGCTGCCTGTATTGTTTTTTTTTATTTTCTCCCTAACAAAATAATAATAATAATAATAATAAAGTAAATAAATAAAACAAATAAATAAAGAAACCACAGCAAATTGAACGGTGAACGCGCCGAAAAAGGCCGCGGAAAGGCGCGTGACACCATCCCAGATCATTATCAGCTTGGCTAACAACGCACATTATGCAAATTAGCGGCCCGACAAATATCGACTATAAATTTCAATTTCCCATAATCAGCTATAAACATATTATTTCACAGGTAAGAGGGGTTGTTTTTTTGTTTTGTTTTATTGTGTGCTGTTGTTCAAGCCCCGGCGTGTTAACTTATCATCCGTTAGCAGCATTACAAATCCCATTAGCAGATCACTGGATATGCACCCTTCATAGGACTCTTGAAGGGCCCATGACATTAGCATCGCAATTTATTCTTTTCATGTCTAAAATCCGTTTATTCAACTTGGCATAAATTTGGCGACTTCGACGACTGACTTTTTTTTTATTATTTAATGACTAAGCTAGCAGGAGAGACAATTACATCTGAGGTCCTTTTAATTTCCTATTCGACACATAGTGCCGTGCGGCGTAGTATGGTATCAGCCGGCGTGTTAGGGGTCAGATTTCCAAATTAAGGCGCCGTGCACCGTGCTGGGCATCGTTCACTTGGACCGTGTTTAGCAGCCCTGCATGCAAAACTACAATTTGCTGTCAACGCGTAAAAAAAAAAATCGCGTCCGGGTTAAATCGGCCCATTATCTCCCCCTTCACTGTGGTAAACCTTAAATATAGATGCTGAAATAGCCATGAAGGCAACGGAGAAGTTGCACAAAAAATAATAAAAAACAGCAAAAAAACACAACACTTGGCTGATGGATCAGTTCATTAGCCTATGGTATCTATAGTGAAATGTGGTCGGACGCATCATGGATGCGGTTAATCCAGGCCATGGCGCAAGCGCGCACTTCTACAGAATAGACGTCTTACTGTACTGATGGGTGTGTGCGCACTGGAGCCTTATTACCATGTAGGATGGGAACGCCGTGCTCGGGTCGGCGGAGTAGGGCAGTGGACTGGAGAAGCCTGCTCCGGCCGAGGAGGAGAAAGCGGCCGATCCGGGGTAGGGACTGAAGGCTGAGCCGGACGACGACCTCGCTAGATCTTCATTTCTCGGAGCGGCCAGCGCGGACGCCCCGTAGGCCGGACACGAATAGAGAGCCAGGGAGCCCGGGGGCTGGTAGAGGTACCCCTGAGGATAGGACATGGGTGAGGGCAGGCTGGCTCGCCGAAATCCAAAGCGAAGAAGCGGACGAAACAAAACAAATAAACCCCCCCCAAAAAAAGAAGAAGAAAAAAAATAAAGAAAAAAAGAAAAAAAAAAAAAAAAGATCGACTCAATAATAATACGATACAATCATCGGACAATATACAGACAAGGGGGGGGGGAGAATCCTCCCTCCAAAGCCCCTAAACCGTGGAGGGGAAGGAAAAAAAAAACGACCCCAAATAATCGGTTAAAGTGCCCACATAGAGGCAATGTGGCATGCGTCTTGATCCCCTAGCGTCCGGTGTTTTTAGTCGGCGCAACTATGAAGTGAGGAGTTTTTGGAGGAAGGAGCCGGTGGAGTTGCAGACACGGGGGAGCGTTGGGAAAGTGGAGCTGTCACTCCGGCTCATCTGAATATTGCATCTCCGCCCCCTTTCTGCCTCTGAAATGGAGCCTGCGAGCAAAAAAAACCAAAAAAAAACCACGACTCCGGGACGAGGGAAGGCAGGGAGGGAGAAGGGAGAAGGGAGAAGGGAGAGAGCCGCGGCGGAGAGCACAAAACGCACAGAGCCCTTGCGCTCCTATAGTAAAGCCCGGTAGTGGCTGTGCTACCGTGCTTTAGTTGCTGCTCTTGTTGCTGTTGTTTTAACGCATTGCGCGTCATTTGCTGGATTGCGGATATGTGCACACGTTCGAGACAAACAAGTACACAAAAAAACAACAACAACCAAAAAAAAAACAACTTCTGACCATAATTGAAACGTTACGAGCCCAGCCCTCTCCCGTGTCCGTCCACAGCTGATAACATCACCACTCAGAGCACGTCGGGTTACGCGCACGCCAACTCGCCCTCCGGGCGGTGCGCGCGGCGGCCTGCGGGGGGCGCCACTGACTCCTTCCTACTCCACCACCGTCACCTCCACCTCCACTCTCTCACCATCCGAGACAGGTTGTACCCCGGTTCGTCATTATTATTACAGCCGTTATGACCTCTGTTGGAGGCGTGTGATACAGCACGGCGCGTTGGCATGGAGGCAGTGTTTGGGGGACGGCGGGAGGAAGGTGACAAGCAATGGCAAGTACCGGTCCAAACGAACCGAGCCGTCCTCATGGCGACTGGCTCACCGAAATGGCAAGTACCCGTCCAAACGAACAGAGCCATCCTCATGACGACTGGCTCACCGAAATGCTCATTTAAAGTGATATGAACAGCAACAGCTCAGTTTCATTAGCCATCTATCCAGGTATCTATCTATCTATCTATCTATCTATCTATCTATCTATCTATCTATCTATCTATCTATCTATCTATCTATCTATCTATCTATCTATCTATCTATCTATCTATCTATCTATCTATCTATCTATCTATCTATCTATCTATCTATCTATCTATCTATCTATCTCCGAATCAATAAACAGACTACATACAGCCAATACGCGGGGAAGTCT
>JAJHIY020000786.1:107500-182500 GCA_022114975.2 Lampris megalopsis
CCTTTAACTAACAAATACACGTCATGCACTCCTGTACAGTACACAGACAACCCAACATAGCACCCAGGACGGCTTCACAGTGAGATACAGTTCCTGCAAGAATTGGTATTTTTTAAGATTGACAGATCTTCGTTTGGCGAAGAAACAGCCGTTTCTCCCCCTGCTCGCTGCATATCACACTGGGTATCGCTCTACTCATGAATGAGGTCATCCCGCATGATTGAAGGAAACAACTATTGATTTGTCTTATATCCTCTCCCAGCAGTATTTACCGTGATGTAATGCAGAAGTGGCAGCGTTGCATGTATTGTATTAGTGGGTGATTCCGAGGCCCTTATGGTAGGTGTGGTAGGTTAATTTGCCAAAAAGTTGACTTGAGTGGCTGCGGGGTATAACTTTGATGTCACGCCTCTTTGTTTGTTTCTCATATGACTAAATGATTATTGATCTCTTATCTTTCACATGCTTTTTGAACTGCATGAGTGTAGGTGGGTTGGGATATTTGTTTTATTAATGTGTTTCTGCAAGGCATGCCTTAGACTGAAATACAACGGCCAGGCAGCTGTGATTACTCTGTGTGTGTGTGTGTGTGGTTTATGGCTTGTCTCACCATTTGTTTGTGCACAGTAGCTGGCAGTGGGTCCTTCACTAACAATGCTGTAGTGTAGCAGAGGAGCGGTCTAGTTATGGAGTCGTATTAAAATCAATACTGTCTTGGATACAGCAGCATGATTAAAAACTGAGCCTGACTATTGTTCACAGCAGCCAACGGCTCTATGTGATCTTGACTTATTAAGACGGTGCGTTTGTGCACCTTCGAAAGTGGTGTGCTTGTCTGTCTGTCGCCCTTAAGCCTCCTACTGATAAGTGTTTAATATTGTCTTTGCTCCTCCATATTATGTGGCATCAGAAACATCGCTATATGTTTAATGCTGTGTAGGTTGGACATTTTGCGTCCCAATGTTGCTTGCCTAATGTACAGTGTGAGGTTATGTGTGTATGTGTGTGACTGGAGTGAGTGTGCACACGTGTGTTAGTGTGCAGTTTCCCATTTGTGTACCAAGGGGATTCAAAATAAGAGAAAATAAAATGCAGATTATGTTTTGTATTGCACTACTGCCGTTTTATGTTTTGCACGAGCAACTCTCCCACAAAAAGATTGCTTTGCAGAAAAAAAAAACTCTACTTGTCATTATAATTTTGTCATCAGCATTGTGTGACATTTGCTGCATTTTGATATATCCCTTTTGTTAGCTGGTGTTATCATAATTTCTACCACTTCCCTGTGGGTTTGTGGAGGAAATACATGGCTCTTTTTATTTATTAATTTATTTATTTTGTTCTACAACATGGCAGCAAGGGCAGGCAAGGGACCAACATGGGCAATGAAACGGTTGGGTGGCAACAGACCGCCGTATCTGCACCCCCCCCACCTCTCTGTCTCTCTCTCTCTCTTGCCCCCCCCCCCCGGCCTGGCATCTGCCCACCGCTGCCAACCCTCTCCTAATCAGCAGCCGTCCATGCACTTGGCAGTGGAGGGGGGTTTCAAATCAGTCCCTAGCCCCAAGTTAAAAACCCTAACCCTATCACTTTGTAAACGAGTACCTTTAGGGCGACTGAAGCCAGGGTGCCTCTGATGTGCTGAAGTGGAGAACATTGGTTGCCACGTTGCCTTGAATACATTATGCCGCCAGTGTTGTTGTTGTCGCTGTTGTTGTGTTGTTGTTGTGACCGTTGTTGTCGATCTTGTTTTTTTTTATAGGTTCTTTTCCCTGACAAAGTCATGAAAGCGGCTCTCCTCTTTAAGTTTGATTTGTTTAACATGCTGCATGCTAACTGACATGGATGTTGGTAAAACAGTTTTAGGGGAGGAAAGAAAGTCAGTAAGCTGATGGGCTTGAAGCAGAGTTGCTCTTGACAAACACGAACGCAGAACAAACCCCCCTCTTGTAGTAAAACACCAAGTCTTCATTTGCCTCTCCCTTGACATGTTGTCTGAAGTGATGGGAGGCTGAGGCAGAGCTGCATCGTCGTGCACAGAGTTGAAACACTATCTTACACACGATCTTCTTTTACCTCGATTACATGAGCACAATTGTTGACCATTTTACTTTAGTGCGGGTTCAAATTCGACCGCATGTAGAAAAAAGCATCGAGAAATTTCAAGAGATCAGCCATGGAACATGCAAATATATTTAAATATATTTTCAAATCTATATCTTACATAGTAGATGGGAATTCTGTGGGAATGGCAGAACACATCTAATCCTGTGCTGTCCAGAAAGTCAGTGAGTCCTTTCATGTGTGTGTGTGTGTGTGTGTGTGTGTTAACATATGTGTATATGTGCATTTTCATGTGTGTACATATGTGTGCGTGTGTGTGTGTGTGTACGTGTGGGTGTGGGTGGGGGGTGGAGGGCTGGTGGTGGAGATGGGATGGAAGTAACAAGCACACACAAAGAATGGACTATGTGGAAGGGGAAGAAGAAATCCCCACAAATTATAGGAATTATGTACGGCATGGGTTTCAAACACGCACACATCCAGACAGCCTGATTGATGAACCAAACGAGTAGCTGAAAATCAAAGAGGGAAAATAAAGGGAGACACAAAGAGGGGACAATTTGAAATGGACTAACCCTCTCCGGTGGCTCTGTAGCCAAGGGTCGAGCAGATAGGGTTGCGTAGAAAGAGTCTGCTGACAGCCAGTGTCACTGGGCTTTGTAATCATTGTGCCGGACCTGATAGGGTTACTAACGGCTAATCCAGGTTGACCTTGGCTAGGTAGCCTGAATGAGGGCGGCTTTGTACAGTTGGGACAAGCTAACAGTGTGACGCTGACGCTGATATACAATGTCTGCGTGGGGACTCTTTTGTTGCGCTATCGAGTTGCGAGTCCCAGACTTGGAAGTAAATAAATAAATAAATAAATAATATCTCTCTCTCTCGACTCTGAATTGAAGAAAGGTGTCATTTGAATTGTCACTGGGAAGAAGGCCGGGATTTTTTTCTCAGGGTTCAAGAGGTCGTCTGTTGTGTTGGACGCTGTGCGAGTGACTTCACAACAAATCTTGCTGTGATGAAATTTCATATTGTTGCCATGTAATAGTCTGTGTTTGGTTTTCTCTCTCTGTCCCTCCCTCCCTCCCTCTCTCTCCCAGTGTCTTTGTGTGTGTGTGTGTGTTGACATGTCTGAAATCCTACCAAATATCAGCAGCACGTTCTTACATAGACTTTCAATTTCAGGAGGAAAAACACTGACTTTAATTTGTTTCCCCCCTCAAACTGTGCATACTACAGGGTATAATACTTTAGTAACATGAGTAAAAAATATGAGATTTTTTTTAAAAAATAATCATAATAATGGTTCTTTTCAACTTCATTGTCAGTCAATATTAATGAATGTTGAGGGCATCCGGATAGCATAGTGGTCTATTCCGTTGCCGACCAACACGGGGATCGCTGGTTCAAATCCCCGTGTTACCTCTAACTTGGTCGGGCCTCCCTACAGACACAATTGGCTGTGTCTATGGGTGAGAAGCCAGATGTGGGGATGTGTTCTGGCTGCTGCACTAGCGCATCCTCTGGTCAGTCGGGGCGCCTGTTCAGGGGAATGGGGAGGGGGAACTGGGGGGAATAGTGTGATCCTCCCACGCGCTACATCCCCTTGGTGAAACTCCTCACTGTCAGGTGAAAAGAAGCAGCTGGCGACTCCACATGTATTGGGGAAGGCATGTGGTAGTCTGCAGCCCTCCCCGGATCGGCAGAGGGGGTGGAAGAGTGGCTGGGATGGCTTGGAAGAGTGGGGTAATTGGCCTGATAGAATAGGGAGAACATGGGGAAAAAAAAAAAGTAAATATATAAATACATATAAATATATATATATAATGCATGTTGGGGGGTCAGCACCTGTATGAGGCGTACCATTTAGCAGTCGTAGTACAGCACCGTTTCCTCACCTAAACAAGGGAAGGAGCTGGTCAGTGAGTGAAATCCAGCATTAATTGGCCTGCGCATTTCGTTGCTCACAGAAACTTCTGCAGATCTTGTATTGCCAGTTGTGTAAACAGTGCGTCCCGCTACACCTTCCTTCCCTGTTTACATGATATGAGTGAATTACCAACATTTAAATGAGCTCCGCTGCAATTCTGCCACAACCAGTCAACCAGAACTCCAAAGGCACTATTCACACTGAGAGGCTGCAGCTGGGCTCTATCTGAAAGAAGAAAAAAATACATTCCTGTTTTATGTGCCACTGTGCACTAAGAAGACCCAGAGGTGTAAGGTCGCCAAAAGTTTGTGTAGTGCAGCTATCACATCGCTCCTTCTAGTGTGTGGTTCCAATTCATCTTTTATTTCCTCCAGAGGAAGAAGAATCACATGGCTTCGCAATGCACGTCAGCTTCAGACATCCCAAATAAGTTAATTTGTGCATGAAACGCTCTCGTCTTGATGGGTGCTCTTGGTCTCTCGCTGCCCAAAATAAAAGCAACAGCCCTATCGGTACCTGCAATACGACAACAAGGTGAACCCGGAATCAGGAACACTTTATTTGTCTATGAATGAAACAAATTATCACTTCCCCCAGCCCACAGCAGTGCAACACAAAGACAAAAACACACATCCAAACAACAAGAACTTCAAGAACACACATACTAACTTACACATATATATCTAAACTATCACATATATCCAAACAAAAAAAAATAAAAATAAAAAAATTAATAAATCACTGTCCAAGAGAATGAATGCCAGCCAGGATGACTGTCAGAACTGCCGACCTGCATGGGCTAGCAGCTTAGCATGCCCCGCTTCCGCGTCCTGTCAGACCGCCCTCGGTGCTACCTCCTCGGGCACAGCTCCAGGTAGGGGCTGTGGTCCTTGGGCCCACAGGACGCAGCAGACCAGGCTTCCCAAGCCGATCCAATGCCATCTCTCCCAGCCAGACACCCTCGACAAACCTCCCCCGCACTACACACAATGACAGCAAAAACACCACAGTCAACGCCAGGCAAGGCCGCCGCCAGACCGCCGCCGGTGTTATCGGAACTGCCGGTCTGCATGGGCTAGCAGTTAGCCTAGCCGGCCCCACTTCCGCGTCCTGTCAGACCGCCCTCGGGGTTACCTCCTCTGTCACAGCTCCAGGCACGGCCGTGGTCCCTGGGCCCACAACAGCCATCAAACGAAGACAAAACTTAAACACAGACGTGGACAAAGACATGGACGGTATTGGATGAGGCCGCTGCAAACGTGAATTAGCGCCTCCATCTTCCCACACCAGTACTGTGTGAGGCCGCCATCTTCCCACACCAGGAACGGATATTAGCAGGTTTTTTCTTTTTTTTTAATTAGCAGGTTTTCTTTTAGTGAATCAGACAAAGGGTGCAATTATGATTATTTGCATAAACCCCTGTCTCATTTTTGCACCTTCCAGCTAGAAGGCCTAGAAACACCTTCAAAAGCATGAGATGTGTGCAGCAATGTGTCCACTACAGTTAATATGTGCAAAACCATAATGTGCCGCATTAGTGAATCAGATTTTACTTTCTTTAAGGAACACCATGGCACTGGTGTCACCACACCCCTGCTGAGGTTATAACGCCACATTGTAAAAAAAATTAAGAGGGTGACAGAAAAGGATTGTAAGGTAGGAAGAACCGAAGGAAAGACAGAGAGTGAGATGGAAAAAGCATAAATGGTTAGCAATTCCTTTTTTAGTTTGTAGTCCAAAAAACACAAAAAAACACACAAGTGCCCTCACATAACACACACACACACACACACACACACACACACACACACACACACACACACACACACACACACACACACACACACACACACACACCCCTGCAGGGTCCAACCGGTGTGAAGGCAGTAAAGAGAAGGCATCCTTACCTTTCTTCCTGCCAGGGAGAGCTGTAAACAGGAATGGGATTCCCATCCCCTGGAGCCTGCTACTAATCCACAACAGGCCCACTGCTGGATTATGGGGGACATCAGCTGACATGCCAGCTAGCACATAGTAACACACACACACACACACACACACACACACACACACACACACACACACACACACACACACACACACACACACACACACACACACACACACACACACGAATGCTCTAGCCACCAAATATAAATTAGGCACACATACACACATGCATAACATTGGACACGTGTGTATATACACACGCACACACATAAGCATATACACAACCACACACATAATCAAGAGCTGGAATTCAGCTCATGGCTTTAATACATTGGCAGGACAATATAGAGATTTTCATTTTTCTACAGTCAGGAATTGGCAGCAGTGGCTGAGTCCGCCCTCTATTGTCCCTGCTGATCTGTTTGCTAGTTGATATAATGATTTTAAGCCGTGGCAGAATTCCCCTTTCATACATTTGTCAGCAGTTATCCTGAAGTTCTATTATTAGTGTTACTGTTTTGTTTTTGTTTTTTGTGGGGTTTTTTTTAAAATTATTATTATTGTTAGGTAGACCTGGACGGAACAATTAAGCTTGCTATTCTCAAACTGCAAATCACCAGATCATTACATGTGCATATTGTCTGCTGAGAGACTTTCAGAACAACTCTTCCTGGAGATGTGAAATAATTGCAGCAGTACATTGAGTTACTGCTGCAATTATTTCACATCTTAAGTCATGCGGGGCAGCTAAGCTAACTGCTAGCCCATGCAGACTGGCAGTTCAGATAACACAGACGGTGGTCTGGCGGCGGTCTTGCCTGGCGTTGACTGTGTTTTAGCTTCGTCGTGTGGAATGCAGGGAGGTGTGTCGAAAGTGTCTGGCCGGGAGAGCTGGCGTTGGATCGGCTGGGGGAGCCTGGTCTGCTGCGTCTGGTGGGCCCACGGACCACGGCCCTGCCTGGAGCTGTCCCCAAGAAGGAAACACCGAGGGCGGTCTGACAGGAGGAGGAAGCGGGGCAGGCTAAGCTAACTGCTAGCCCATGCAGACCGGCAGTTCCGACAGTCATCTTGGCTGTCGTTCGTTCTTTGGACAGCAGAGTTGTTGGACTGTGTTGCACTGAGTTGGACTGTTTTGTTAACGGGTTGTGGGTTTTTTTTTTTTGCATGGTTCTCTCTGTTTTTGGTAATGTTTCTTTTGTGCACGCATGAAAAAAAACAAAACAATAAATTATTCCTGATTGCTGATTCCTGATGTTTACTCATATAGCATTAAATCACAGTTGTAGTGTCAGTTGGCTTTACATTCACAGAAAATCCAAGAAGGCAGATAAAGTTGACGCAGGATGGATGACACCCGCTATCCTTGGACCCTCAACTTAGATGACGAAAAACTCAGCAGAAAAACAAATGGGAAAAGCTCAGGGAGAACATCAGAGCGGTGAGAGACAAATAGGCGTGCTGCGGGTGCCAAGTGGGCAAGTTAGACAATGTGGTAACAGATTTAGAAATATAATGCTTGAGAAAAGCACCAAATGACACTCGGCGATACTCAAATAAGGCAAAGGAAATTGGATTCTTCGAGAGTACTGAGGGCAGAACTGCATCAGGCATCCTGCCCAAACATTGCCACAGAGCAGCAGCATGGTGAGACAGACATGAAGAAAGTACTGAGCAGCACAATGCGAGGCCAGACGTTCAACAAATGAAGACTCAGCCAAGAGTGTTGAATCCAGTGCGAGCACAAAACAGTGAAACTATAAAAGTGATCACAAATCACTGTTCAGATCTAAACACAGCAGTTATGATTCTTGATCTTAATTTGCATGGCCATTTTCTCAAGGATGTAAATCTTTCAAAGTTACACAATTAAGTAAACATCCATCCATCCATGTATTATCCAAGCCACTTATCCTGCTCTCAAGGTTGCGGGATGCTGGAGCCTATCCCAGCAGTCATTCAGCGGGGAGACACCCTGGACAGGGCGCCAGGCCATCACAGGTCTGAGACAGACAGACAGACACACACACACACACACACACACACACACACACACACACAAATTAGTATGGCCGATTCACCTGACCCACATATCTTTAGACTGTGGGTGGAAACCAGAGCACCCGGAGGAAACCCACACTGGCACGGGGATAACATGCAAACGCCAGACAAAGGATGACCTGGGATGACCCGCTACACAGAGGATGACCCCCCCCCAAGGTTGGACAACCCTGGGGCTCGAAACCAGGACCTTCTTGCTTTGAGGCAACAGTGCTAACCACTGCGCCGCCATGCCGCCCTCAGTAAAGAGCCGTTAGTAAAAATCTATTTAGGAACAAACGTCAACATATTCTTTCTTTCTTTCTTAATTCCTCTTCTTTTTTGTTTTCTTCTTCTTCTTAGGTAACCCTTTAACTTACGGGACATTCATTACCCAAACATAACCTAGCAATTTACGAATAAGATGTAATTGAGCTATGATGACTGGTAATTACTGAGTCAAATATGAGTAAAACAGAGGCATTTCTGTAACTCTAGTTTGCTTCCTTGTCGTTACAAAGTGCTGATGAATATGATCTACAACAAACACTGTATGGTATAAATCCACACATCACAGTATATTAAGCATGAGTATTTTGAATCCCTTGCATCACAGGCATAAATAGTAATTATCTGTGAACGTGAGTCTAAGGTGAACATTGAATGTGGTGCTGTCTTTACTATGGCTGTGTGAATAAGCAGGTCATTCAATAGCCACCTTATATTCAAGTTTAAGAGCTTCTTAATTCATTCCGTCTGGCATAACAAAGATACCTGTGTTTGGCACAATGTGATTTGTGAATGAATCCAATACAGTGTTTGATGTAGATTATGTTTAACGTTACATTATATCAGTCAGGAGGCAAACTAAGCCCTTATTATACTCACATATTACTCAGTGATTATCAGTCATCATAGTTCAATTACATCTGTTTGACTTGTATATGACTTGGTGGCTTGGTGGGCGGCATGGTGGCACTGTGGTTAGTGTGGTTGCCTCACAACAAGAAGGTCTTGGGTTCGAACCCCGGGGTAGTCCAACCTTGGGGGTCGTCCCGAGTTGTCCTCTGTGTGGAGTTTGTATGTTCTCCCCGTGTCTGCGTGGGTTTCCTCCGGCCGTACTAAATTGTCTCTAGGTGTGAATGTGTGTGTGTGTCGGCCCTGTAATGGACTGGCAGCCTGTCCAGGGTGTCTCCCCGCTTGCCACCCAATGACTGCTGGGATAGGCTCCAGCATCCCTGTGACCCTCATTTCGATAAGCGGCTTAGATAATGAATGGATGGATGGACGACTTGGTGATCTCTGCATAATGAACAGCTTGTAATTTAAAGCCTCACTGTCATACCATATACTCATGTTAAAACTATATGACTGAGTGATCATTAGCTGGTAGTTGTTGAAAAGACATGCATTGCAGTCCGGGCAAATTATCATCACTGGACAGACACAGGATGTGGATTTCTGCAGGGTGACGGCTCCCATAGAAGAGATATGAGGGCAAACACCAGCTCCAACTTCACAGAAACAGCTCATGTACAGTCAGGTAAATCCCAGTGCACCGATTAGGGTCAGGCGTGGTGGTGGTATTTGTGGTAAACACTGTTCCGCTCTGGGTGACTAAACATTTTGTGTCAGTAAAGAGTAATTACACCCTTTGACGCTGTATCTGTCGTGTTAATCTCAGTCTGCCACAAGCCACTCCATTCTCCAGTTTGTTTAATAGCTCACTACTAGCTTTATCGTTTCAAAGGGCTCAATATTAAACCTGTACATTCTCTGTTCAACATTATTTGCCCCAGCGGCGTCATGCTTCAGCGGCGCTAAATGTCGAAATAAACCAAACAGCCATTGATCTGTAATCAAAGATCTGGGATAAGAGGTCATTTACATGTGGGGAATTGAACCATTAGAAAACTGTGCTTGCAGGCATGTGTGGAGGTAAATTCATTTAGCGTTGGTTCACTGGTGCTATTGACCCTTCTAAGCAAGGTGTACCACTTTCAAAAAAAAAAAAAGAAAGAAAGAAAAAAATCAAAAAGCAATTACAAAATCTTGTGTCCAGTCGTACTGGACGCTGAATGTACCCAATTATAAACTGAAGTGTGTGTGTTCTGTATTCATCTGAGCAATGTTAATTATCCAGGGACCAAGTCAGAGAGACGGCCTTTATTGCCTGGGACCTGACACAAGGCACAGAAATCAGATAAGAGCCAAACAGCTCATGACAATTAGACAAAACCATTTATAGGTGATTGGTCAAATTTTCAACTCTCTCAAAATAGTAAATGGTTATGCAGGAGTGGCAGTTTGTGTTAAAATTTGATGATTAAATGGGCAAATACTTCCCAGATTTGTTAGCCTGAAAATGGGGGCTGTTTATTTTATTTATTCATGGCGTAAACATGAATAATTTACTGGTCAGCGATTGTTGTAAAGGGAGAATCATTATTGTGTGTGACAGGCTAAAGGTTGTGATTTTTTTTTCATTTGACAAGTTTCCACCACTGTATTGACAGTTATGTTAGGTCTCTCTCTCTCTCTCTCTCTCTCTCTCTCTCTCTCTCTCTCACTGAATGGTGAGCCTACCCTACTGTGAAGAGTATGCAACATTAGCATCTGCGGTTCTCGTAAGAAGTTCCTCCATTCCAATAAAGATTCCTTTGCTGAAATTAAAGGATAATAACACTTTCTGACAACCTGGGTCCTGTTTTCGAAGTGTTTGCCATTGTGCACATCGCTCATGTTCACCAACTTCGTTGTAGAGATGGACACGCCAGAGCCGCTAAACTCAGCTTTACAGTGGCGTCTTATGGGCAACTGAACACGAGTGTCAGATAAGTCCAATTCAACCCAACTAACTAAACCACATAATGGGAAGTGAAAGCAAAAGTGAAAGTTAAAAGTTATTACCCAAAGGTTGCGTCCGGGGAGCGTACCGGTCTATTCCGTTGCCCCCCAACACGGGGATCGGCGGTTCGAATCCCCGTGTTACCTCCGGCTTGGTCGGCCGTCCCTACATACACAATAGAGTCGTTGCATTAATGTCCGACTGCGGAACTTCCGGGTGTATGTGTTTTGCATACGCACTTCCGGTACAACCGGATGCTTACGTCCTACGGAATCGTTAGTTAGCTGCTAACTTATCCGAAATCTTAATTTCGTCAAAAAGATAAAAAATAAAATCAGTGAATCAAACAGGGCGAAAAGGGGCGTTCAAGTATCAACGCCGTGAATCAGGCTCCACTGAACACTGTTGTGTGCCTACAGGGTGCGAATTCGGCGCGCTACAATTCTGTTTTAAGTTTCCATTTATTCCCTGGTAACCGCGAGGAAAGAGCTAAGTGGCTAGCGAAGATTCGGAGGGATGCATTTACCATTACCAAGAGTACAAAAGTGTGTAGTCGGCATTTTGAACCGGGTGATACCCTGTGCCAGCTACAGGTGTGTTAAGGAGGCTCAAGAAATGAGCTGTCCCCACACTCTGCGTAGAACGGGTACTCCAACCCGGCACCCAGGCTAGGTGTGTGTGGGAGCGCCGGGAGCGTCCTGCTGTCGCCCCTCTTCCAGCTCTGACTCCTCTCTCTCTGATAATGAGATGGATGTCAGCAGCTGCCTGCAAGAACATGACTATTGCGTGGTTCTTAATCCTGCCGTTTTGGACGATGCCCTGGCCCAAAACGAGTCAATGAGGAAACAAATAGAAGTGCTCCAGAAACAACTAGAGACCGTCCAGCTCCAATCCAAATTCAACCTGAGGCGATTTGCAGGTTCCGATGAGGACATTCGGTGTTACACCAGGTATGTCCGATTTGTATCATTTCATTTAATCGCCCCTGCTAGATAACCGACCTGTTCAGTCTCTCCACCCCCCACCATGCCTCTCTCACACACCCACATGTAGTAGATTGCAATAAGTACTGGGCTATACTTTAACAACTGTTCAGAAGATACAGTGTGAAACTACATGCCATGTATTATAGCTTGTGTCCTACGGTTTGCTACCTATTTGCATTTCATGTGCTTCTGGCACTTGATCGAGCATAGTTCTAATGATGCCGTTACTCACCCTCGTAGTTGTAGATGTAGCTCAAAATATACATTTTAAACCCCTTTTATTTTTTTTTGCTCGTCTGAGCTACCGAGGAAGCACTCACGATGCCATGTGCGTCGTTGACCGTGATTTTAGGGAGGTCCTGCAAACAGCGAGTGTAAAACAAAGCCATCGCTTCTCTCAACAAACCAGACTGGAAGTTCTTGTGCAAGTACTCGTACGTCGGAAGTCGAACGACGCCATCTTATGCACCCAGGCTATTGGCCATGTCTGCGGGTGGATGGGAAGCCGGATGTGATGTGCCCTGGTCGCTGCACTAGCGCCTCCTCTGGTCGGTCGGGTGCCTGTTAAAGGGGGGAGGGGGGACTTGGGGGAATAGCGTGATCCTCTCATGCGCTACGTCCCCCTGGTGAAACTCCTCACTGTCAGGTGAAAAGAAGTTGCTGGCGACTACACATGTATCGGAGGAGGCATGTGGTAGTCTGCAGCCCTCTCCCGGATCGGCAGAGAGGGTGGATCAGTGACCGGGACGGCTCGGAAGAATGGGGTAATTGGTGAGGGGAAAAAAAGTAATTATCCGAAATGTCCAGTATTATCAGCGTTGGTCCATCAGATTGCCAAGGTACTTCCTGGTTCAACTTGCAGGAATGACTTGCAGGTTCAACTTGGCAATACTGTGTAACTGAATATGGTCCTGCCAATAAAGCCCTGTTGAACTGAATGAGCAGCCTATACTTACTGTAAGTAGCAGTGACCATCGATAAACTACCTGGCCAGTCCAAATGAGAAGTCATAGATAATGGGAAATTGTGTACACATGCTAAGTTTGTGGTGTTGGTTGGTGGGTGGGTGGGTGGTGGTCGTCGTTGTTGCTGTTGTTGTAAGGGCAGGTTTAATGCTTGTGTTCTAGTGCGCCATAAGATGCTGTTTTAAAGCTCGATCTAGCAGTGTTTCTGTGTCCAAAATCTTCAAAATTAACCTGGTTGAGTAAACTTATGTCATAACAAATATGCATGATAAAATGTTTGCAAAAATAAAACTAGAATTACAAAAATAAAACCCAGGTTGTAAAAGACATGAACTTCCCTGAAGAACAATCTTGCTCGTAAGTAATTAGCCACACTGCATAGGTCAATAAGCGAACATCACTGTGTTTGCTTATTTATTTATTTTTCTTGTTAATATATCGATAGGCAGACAATATCACTACAGATGGTTTAAACGTATAGGAAAGCAAAGAGCAGGAATGCCCCCCCCCAACATCTCCTCCCCTCTGCTGTGTGAAGGTCGATGGAGTCCTCCAGTGTGTTATCAGTGTGGTATTTGATGGAGTGCTGGAAATAACACAGGAGTGAGCAAAGATGGGAGGAAACAGGAGACCAGGAACCACCAATGCTCTCATTATTATTTAACCGTGTCTGCGTTGCACCAGATCTACTTGTCAAGATGTTATTTTATAGATCTTTTCTAGGAAGGGGGGGTTAATGGTTCAGAAATAAGCTTGATGTCCTCAGTCAATTTATCAGAAAGCTGAGTAATCAGAAAACAGTGGAGTTGGGTGGATTCTTTGCCAAATATACAGTTTTACAGTATGACTCTTTTAATTGGAATGTAAAGGCATTATTAATCCACATCACCCTCTCCTCTCAGTAAAACAATGGACATGCTATTTTGGATGACAGATTGGGCTGAACATAATCTGTCATATCCTGGGAACGGAGAGTCGTTCTTTGATATACTCCTCTACCGAGCTCCGGCGGAGCGTCGGAGGGTCTGACATTGGCTACCTCTGAAAGAATTCCCAGAAGCTGTGGCTGTCTCCGAGCCGTAATTGCTTGTTGCCAGCATCGCAGATGAGAAGTGACTGGCGCCCAACTGGCAGACTTTGCTCGTAGCAAGGCCTTGACTGGATTGAATAGGGTGGGTGGGGTGGGTGTGCGTGTGGGGAGGGTGGGGGGTGGGACAATCCTCTTATATCCAAACCACAGCCCGGCCTGTTTTATCATCTCGAACAGAAGACTGTAAGGCTGTTTTACTTTTTGTTGACTGGTAGATTTACTTACATATTAAAAAGAGGGGGAACGAGAGTGAGCAAGAGCGAGACAGAGACAGAGAGTTCACATTCTTGGCAAAATTGTGGGACCAGGTGTCCAGGTAGAGTAGCGGTCTATTCCATTGCCTACCAACACGGGAATCTCCGGTTCGAATCCCCGTGGTACCTTCAGCTTGGTCGGCCGTCTCTACCGACATAATGGGCCGTGTCTGTGGGTGGGAAGCCGGATGTGGGTATGTGCCCTGGTCGCTGCAGTAGCGCTTCCTCTGGTCGGTTGGGTTGCCTGTTCGGGGGCGGGGGGGACCTAAGGGAGAATAGCGTGATCCTCCCACGCGCTACGTCCCCCTGGTGAAACTCCTCACTGTCAGGTGAAAATTAGCAGCTTGCGACTCCACATGTATCGGAGGAGGCGTGGTAGTCTGCAGCCTTCCCCGGATTGGCAGAGGGGGTGGAGCAGCGACCGGGAATGCTCGGAAGGGTGGGGTAATTGGCCGGGTACAATTGGGGAGAAAAAGGGGGAACATTCCATAAAAAAACAAACAATCGTGGGACCAGGTGGTCAGTGTGATAGGAGGTCACATGGTAGCATCGCTACATTTTGCAAAGTGTAAGGCAAGCCCCCCCTCCCTCCCCTCCCCCTTTTTTTTCTCCTCAATTGTACTTGGCCAGTCACCCTGCTCTCTGAGCCGTCCAGGTCGCTGTCCCACCCCCTCTGCTGATCCGGGGAGGGCTGCAGACTATCACATGCCTCCTCCGATACATGTGGAGACGCCAGCCGCTTCTTTATCACCTGACAGTGAGGAGTTTCGCAAGAGGGATGTCGCGCGTGGGAGGATCATGCTATTCCCCCCAGCCCCCCTGAACAGGTGCTCCGACCTATCAGAGCACGCGCCATAGTGCAGCGACCAAGACATATACCCACATCCTGCTTCCCACCCGCATACACGTCCAATTGTGTCTGTAGGGACGCCCGACCAAGCCGGTGGTAATGCGGGGATTCAATCTGGTGATTCCCGTATTGGTAAGCAACGGAATAGATCGCTATGCTACCCGGGCGCCAGTGTAAGGCAATTTATCCAGCGTTTTGTTTTGATTAAAATTGTGTCTCCTCATTAAGTTAAAGTGAGGCTTGGATAACGAGAATCATCCTCCCAAGGACCCCCTTTATATATCGGTGTTCTTTTCATAGACTCAGCTAAAGGCCCATTCCGCCTCAATGTGAAATGACTAAAAAAAAAAAAAAGAACACAAGGAGGTCTCTGCCCTACAAGGTCTCTCAATTTGAAACCTATTTCACTATAAAGTGACCACACACACACACACACACGCAGCATCCTGCACTAACTGCAGTCCGGCACCTCTGTCGATGGACTCATCACTAAAAAGTAGCAGCGACACTGAGTTTGACGGACCTCGATCTAAACCAGGCCTCCTCCTCCTATCTGGGGATGGTGCGACTAGCCCCGAGTTACCGGCAATAAAAGAAATGTCTCTCTCCCTTTTTATTACATCTCCCAATCGTGAACAATGAAGCGTTTGCCCGGGGGCGCTTTATTCAGCGCTGATGTATGATTAGCGCGGGGCGGATCGATAGCGTGCTGGATGAGCTGCACGGTAAAAGCACTGTAGGTTGATTTCCCCTCCGTCACGGGGCCCAGCGCTGATATTTGTCTGTCAGCGCTGACATGCTATCTCCAGCCGGGGCACCGGGGCCAAACACAGCTATCGATCCCGTCAGCGTTGATGGGCCCTAGTAGGTTTTGAGGATGAGGGGAAACTGCCTGCCGCTGGAGATGTAACGCACACTACAGCACGGAGCTCTCACCGAAGGAAGGAGGGGACACAGTAGCCGGGACCAAGAGCACAGAGCACGTTACTCCAGTCCTGTACTCTTTATATGGGCTTCCAGTTACTAACAGAACAGGTTGTAAAGCGCTGCTGCTTGTCTACAAATCACTGGATGGTGTAGAACCCAGAATACATCACTGACATGCTTGGAGAGTATAAACTGGGCTGGGCTCTGAGATCCGTGGACTCAGGTCAGTTAGCCCAGCCCAGAGTCCAAACCAAACATGGTGAAGCAGCATTTAGCCGCCTGAAACTGGAGCAAACTACCACAAACTGCCCCAAATATAGCAATTTTTAAAGCTAGGTTAGAAACATGTATTTGTTTCTTGTGCCTATGATTGAGCATTAAAACTTGCACCTCATTCCTACTGCACTTTAATTCTGGAAGTGACTATGTCTATTCTATTTTTTATTGTTTTTTGTACTTTGTATTTTCTTTTTATAGTACCTGTCATTTTAATTATATTACTCTTTTTAATTACTATGTCAAAGTACATTTATGTACTTCGTTCTCTTTTAATTATATTTTATACGGTTGTTCCCTTTTCTGTTTTTATTTGTGTAAAGCACACTGAATTGCTCTGTCTACGAAATGTGCTTCATATATATATATATATATATATATATATGAACTTGCTTGGTTGCTTGCTTGTTTCCGTCGTGACTTATGTAGAGCGTCCTCACTCGTAGACAACGTCAGTATGCTAAGGAGGAAAATGTATCTGTGATCACCGAGTAGTTTTTCTGTCATTCTTTTTTTTTCTTCTTTTCCTGTATTTGCCTGTACGTATACATTCACCCAGCACCCCGCCGCTCTCATCGCACATGGTTTTGATTGGGCGGTACATGATTATTCACGATTTCTAACGTTAGTGGCTTTGTTTCCGTGAGGCAGTGTGATCAGCTAACAGCGCAGGAGCTAGCGTGTGCAGTGCTGACACTGTGCAGTAACATGGCTTCATATTCTCACCTCTGTCTTTCCTGCACCGGAGCAGATTAAAAGGCCCGCTCATGTCAAGAGTTTCTTGGCACCGGTGTATGTTAAGGAAGTGTAATGGGTACAGTATAGACTCGCATGCATTGTGCTCTCACACTTGTGATGTTCTCTACTTTTGTTATTGCAACATGATTTACGCACAGCTTGTGCTATTTTGGAACAATGTCAGATTAAATGCCTCAATCTGTACACACACACACACATATATATATATAATGGCATCAACTCTGCTGGGTCTGAGTTTCTTCCCCCGCCCCCGCTTTTATCCCCACCCAGTTGTACCCGGTCAATTACCCCACTCTTCTGAGCCGTCCCGGTTGCTACTCCGCCCCCTCTGCCGATCCGGGGAGGGCCGCAGACTACAACATGCCTCCTCTGATACACGTGGAGTCGCCAACCGCTTCTTTTCACCTGACAGTGAGGAGTTTCACCTGACAGTGAGGAGTTTCACCAGGGGGACATAGCGCGTGGGAGGATCACGCTATTCCCCTCCTCCCAAACAGGTGCCCCAACAGACCAGAGGAGGCGCTGGTGCAGCGACCAGGACATATACCCACATCCGGCTTCCCACTTGCAGGCACAGCCAATTGTGTCTGTAGGGACGCCCGACCAAGCCGGAGGTAACACGGGGATTCGAACCGGCGATCCCCGTGTTCGATGGCAATAGAATAGACCGCCACGCTACCAGGAAATCCCTGGCTCTGAGTTTTAATGAGATGACCAACTGTAAATAAGAAACAACTGAAGGTTAAGCATAAATATGCAACTGCTGCAACCCAGTTTAAACCAGGGAACCATAATCAAACCTGGAAGTCACGATCAGCAGCCCTTATGAGTCTCCACTGTGGACTGTTTATGGCCCTGCATATGAACTTCCCATAGACATAAGTGGTGGGAGCCATTGTGAGAAGATGTCTGCTGATGCTACCATCACTTACAATCAATACTGTTTAACTCATGCTTCACTCCTCACATCATACATAACCTTGAATATGTCAACATTTTGGAAATAACTCATGGAAAACTAATAAACATCGGTCAATTTGTTAATCTTCTAGCAATGTAATTGTAAAACAATGAAACGTTATTAATCTCATCAGTATTGTTTAGCTAGAAAGGAAAAGTGTAAACATCCGTTATCACAAATTCTCTTTATGAATTGACGCGGAGGCATTTTTGCTGCATGCTGAAGTGTAAGCAAACTAATTTTGCGTTGCGATTTCTCGCATGGCATACCTCATGGCTCATGCTCGTTGCCCGGCACTGGGAATAATAGTCAGCGTACGCATCTTTAAAACATTTTATATTCCATTTTTAGTTTGCTGGGGTGACCCCGGGACCAAGTCAGGCCATTACAATCTCATTTGATGACTTCTAACAAGTATCGATTGTTAAAATCTGTTGAGTTTGGCTGGCATTCAATGAGAAAAAAATGCCTTTTCGGGCCCATCACTACTGCTGTGTAGTGGCTGTTTTCATTTTGGCACCTCAGTGCTTGGAAAAAAAATTGTTGATCACATGGTACAAACACACATACAAAAATAAATATTGATTTTAACCCCTTTCTCACCTCACATTTGTACGCCAAGAACTTAAAAATCCTCTACACCAGTTCTAAGAAGTGACAGACATCTTTGCAAGGGTGTTAATAGCCCCCTCTGTGTGTGTGTGTATGTGTGTGTGTGTGTGTGTGCATGTGTGCGTGCGAGTGTGTCTCCATGTCAATGCCTACTCGTGAATTCAATGCCCCTGGCTAAGTCTCCTTAGCTCTTTGCCTGTTTATTTATTTCCTCTTCGAGACGGAGGTCCCTGGAATATGCTAGGGGGCGAGACAGACACAGCAGAGCACACAAGCAACATTTTATTAATTCATTAAAAGAAATTAGCGTGCAACATAAATATTAATAGAGCCAAAGTGAGTTTCATTGAGAAGGTTGGGGCTGCAGTAGGTTCACGGAGAACTGAGAGAGCGCCGAAGGAGAGAGACTGTCGCCCTTCTGCTTTGCGCGCTTGTGTGTGAGTTTAAGGTCGCAAGGCTGAGAAAATGTCTTTGCAGACAGTTTCTGTGAATCACGCTCCCGTATTGAATTATACAGTAATGGAGCCTGTCTGCTTCAGCTGACAACGAGTCACACTGGTTATAGCAAACTCCCCGAACTCTCAAGGCCTCGACATCATTGAGGTTAACCTACAGTACACACAAAGGGTGCAGTGCCATCAGCTTTTATCCCAGTCGCGGACAGCTGGAAAACACACACACACACACACACACACACATACACACACACAAACAATGAGACGGGCCGACACACACTCTGAGTGCTACTGGATAGAAACAGAGAGTGACAGTGATAGAATTTACTGCGATGTTATCAGCAAAGCAGCCATCACGGCTTTGGCAGATTGGAAGGCCATCAGGACCCATCTCCCCGGCTCTGATCCGCGTTCGCAACCTGACATCAGCCCTAGATGTTAACTCCAGGCCCTGAAAGGGGGCTATGAACCATGATCGGCGATATCAAGCCACCAGAAATAGAAATCCATTTTCCTGCCTTGGGGTGAGGAGGAGGAAGAGGAGGAGAAGGAGGTGAATGAATATCGGTGGCCTCTTGGTCTGGTGTAGTATGGCCTGGTAGGCTGGGCCGTCTCCCTCTGTCTCACCTCGCAGGCCCCTTCAGCTGTTTTCCCCCTCTCCTCTTGTTCTGAAGGTTAAAGGATTAGGAGCTATTTTTTTCAGGCCGGATTGCTGTCCTGGCATGGATTTAGAGTTTTGCCACACCACAGACGAGAGCCCCACACCACAAACACACACACAGAGACAGACACACACACACAGACCACTACCACCACCACCACCACCACCACTGCTGAACACAAAGTTTGCAAGGATTAGCAGGAAATACCAAAAGATGGTGGCCAAAGCAATTTCTTCTCCTCCCTTTTTTTCCCTTCCCCTCCTTTATGGGGCTAAATAAAAAATGAGAACAAACCAGAGGTGTTTGTATAAAGTTGTTGTTGCGTTGCCTTCCTCCTTCGCCCCACCTCCTCCTCCTCTTCCCTCCCCCCCTCCCGTAGTCCTGTCCAAACACGCTGAGCCAAGCGTATTGCGGTGTTTTGCGAAGCCCCCAAAAAGCCGGTAAATACGACACGGTTTGTGTTTCCTGCGTGTGTTTTGTTTTGTTTTGTTTCTTCGTGTGACGTAGGAGCCCGGGGAGACGTGCGGACAGCCAAGCCAAGTCATGGTGAATTATTGATCGGGGCCCGGCATCGTCACAGCAGTGTTGTGTGTGTGTTTCTTTGGCCTTTCTTCACACTGAATTTGCAGAGAACTGACACTAATGCGCTCATGTCGTCCGAACTTGTTAACAAATCGGGGCAAGTCGGCGGACCTTTCGCTTTAAAATATAAATAAATAAATAAATGCGTTCAGGTGCTGACGGAACTGGCCTGAAAGCATCGATAAGTGCAGGGGGGGAGTGTGTGTGTGCGTGTGTGTGTTTGGGCTTGCATGAGGGAGCGTGCTCCAGACTTTAAAAAATGTATGAAGAACACAGGCTTTTTTTTCCCTCTCTCTCTTTTCTCGACACAGAAACAGGAGAGCAAACGGTTCCCAGAACGCCAGGGGAAAACACAGTTCAAATAGTGTGAGGGTGAAGGGAGCAGATCAGAGAGAAAGCTGTTTGCAGTTCAGGCCTACAAGGTAATTCTCCCCCCTGACTCCCAGGTGAGAGCGGCTCAAAGAGAAATGAACCTGAGGTACCAATTTGCTGAGTTTTGTTCAATAGATGGGGGAGAGCCTGGAGACCTTACCCCGGGTGCACCGCGGCCACGGCCAGTAAACAAAATCACTTTAGGACGGCTACGTACTCTCACTCTCTCTCTCTCTCTCTCTCTCTCTCTCCCTCCCCTCTATCGCTCTTTCTTTCTCTCCCCCCCCCTCCTTTTCTCTCTGTCTTCCTTCATGCTTGAAGGAGACAAGCTCTTTGTCTTTGCTTTGTCCAACTTGTGTTTCAAGTGAGTGCAGGTAGATAGAAAACAGGCGGCGCGTTACTCTATCGTTTCCATCTTGACAACTTCAGGGCTGCTTTAAAAAAAAATGTATTATTATTTCTCATTTCTTGAAAGAAAAAAAAGTATTTCTCTCATGCTGCTTTTCAAACTGTGAGCATGTGTGGCAAACTTTATCACAGCACATTCAAGTTTTGAGGAGTTGTAATATTTTTCTTCTCTCTCACTGCACATCTTAATTTATTTCCTTTTTTCTTTTTTTTTCTCCCCAAATGTATCCAGCCAATTACCCTACTGTTGAGCCCAACCAAACCGGTCGCTGCTCCACCCCCTCTGCCGACCCTGGGAGGGCTGCCTGCAGACTACCACATGCCTCCTCCGATACATGCGGAGTCGCCAGCCGCTTCTTTTCACCTGAAAGTGAGGAATTTCACCAGGGAGATGTAGCGCATGGGAGGATCACACTATTCAACCCAGTCTCCCCCCCCGCCCCCGAACAGGTGCCCCAACCAACCAAATGAAGCTCTAGAGCAGCGACCAGGACACATACCCGCATCCGGCTCCCCACCCGTAACACGGGGGATTCGAACCAGCGATCCCCGTGTTGGTTAGGCAACGGAATAGACTGCTACGCTGGGCCGGACAACCCACATCTTAATTACTTGTGGGTCGTGACATTTCCCTTATCGAGCCGCGAGGCTTCCTGATGACCGCGTCTTGTTTTCCATAATATAATGCTGATTTATGTACAGACAACGGCGGGTAACTTTTCATACCCTGTATCTGCTCCTTCGACACACAAGCCTGCGAACACTCTGCAGACTTGAGTAATTGCGGCAATGAATATTCCCCAGCAAAGATAACATGCAGTGTTATTTCAAACCCCACAGACTGTAGTTTCATCATGACGCCCATGATAAAACTGACTGTGACATACATCCCAGGACACCCCTCTCCCATTTTACAATATGCTCTTCGCCAATGAGCGGTGAAATGAATTCCCACACGTCGACAGCGCCAAACCGGGCCCCCCCCCCCTTTTCACGTCAATCCCACAGAACAATCCATTAATTCACCGAGATCACAATCTACACAGATTCAATTATTCCCAAAACCATACAGACCGATGACAGGGCTATATATTCCAACCAATATTTATTTGTAATAATGCCAGCAGTCTCTGTCAAAGCCCCGCCCGTCAGGCGGGAGAAAAGGCGCAGAGTGGAAATGGGACACAGTCTATTGAAAGGTCCCTCTGATTTATTAATGTTAAGCCACTTAAAAGTCATTTCATTTTTCCATGCCCTCGGTCTGCACTGCTCCGTATGTGTGTATGTATGAGTGCCGTGTGTTTGTTTGCAAAGCCATATATTTGAAATACACGGTTTCCTCCTCCATTCTAATGCGTCCCTGTTTGATATGCACAGGCTGCACCCATCAGTTTAGAAAAGTCTAACTAAGGGCATCCGGGTAGCATGGCGGTCTATTCCGTTGCCTACCAACATGGGGATCGCTGGTTCGAATCCCCGTGAGTCACATGTGTTCTGGTTGCTGCACTAGGACCTCCTCTGATCGGTCAGGGCACCTATTCAGGGGGAGGGGGAATAGCGTGATCCTTTCACGCGCTACGTCCCCCTGGTGAAACTCCTCACTGTCAGGTGAAAAGAAGTGGCTGGCAACTCCACCTGTATCAGAGGAGGCATGTGGTAGTCTGCGGCCCTCCCCCGGATTGGCAGAGAGTGGGGTGATTGGCCAGGTACAATTGGGGAGAAAAGGGGGGGGGACTCATGAACAGGGTCATGTTGCCCCTGTTTCAATATTTGGACGGTGCCCCTCTGCAAGTTGGTGATGCTCGGGAAGCCGGCTCAGAGTCAGGCATGGGTTTTATGATGGACTGTGAAGGAGGAGCGGGGGAGGGAGGGGGAAGAAAAAGTTAAACGGTTGTGAATGAGGGAGAAAGCGAGCGGATGCCGCCGAGATTTGAGATGTATAATTCAGATGCATGGTGGTGTAACAGATGGCAAGCCATGCTGAAATCAAAATTAGTTTTCATTTTTCTTTGATTCTGCAATGGCGATATTAGATGCAAATAGAATCCGTACTACAGAACGGACGGTCTCAGAAATGAAGAGAAAACAGGGTTTGTTTCTCCCAGCACAACTTTTTTCATCTTTTTTTTCTTTCTTTTTTTTTCCTCGTGAAAATGAGTATTGCAGATTTCTTCACCTGCTTGCGTTTTGGCACACCGATTTCTGAGAACTGCACTACACACAGACAGAAGGCAAAACAAAAACCCTGTCAAATGCAAAGAAGGTCTGGAAAACAGCCATCTTGTTTTTTTTGGTTTTTTTACACTTGATCACATTACCACGTTACACTCACTCACACACACACACACATGCAGACACATACAAATAAACAACAAAAAAAAACATGCAAACACAACATGTGACCTTCCTCCAGTATGCATCATCTATCCTATCCCAGTTGTGTGGCACAAACTGCACCGTGTCTCAAAAGATGGTCCCAGTGCCCCGTAGTGGTTTCTGCAGCCGCAGAAATTAATTCTCGCCGTGCGGCTGTTGTAATGTCAGAGATGAGGGCCGCCCTGACCTGTGCTTGAACTCATCAGTTGAAATGAAGTTGTTCACTGAGCTGTAGAAGACAAACCATAGTTCCTGCGAATTAATCAACCCCATCAAATCGCATGCAATTGAAGGTTCCTGCTGGAAATGGCTTCCACCCCACTTCCACTTTGACCCCCGAGATATTGTCGAATGGCAAGAGTCTTTGCATGAGTGAAGAGCAAGACATCACTGTTCCTGATGTGATATGTAATTGGGTACACTAAATTATATAGAGTCTTAAATTAGACGTCTCACTTGATGCACGGTTGTTGTTGTTGTTGTTTTTTTTTTTTTTGCAGTTTGTCATGCTTTTGCATGTGCATGTGTTTGCATGTGTGCATGTATGTTTATGTGGCAGTCCGAGGTTGCGCTGTGCAATAGTATGTGCGCGCGGGTACATTTTTACAATGCAATTACAGCAGTGAGCATGTTATGATTTCAGTATGATTTCTATGCCGCTGACCCGGCCATATGCGACACAGCTGTTGTGGGGTGCAACGATGCAAAAATACTGCAACACTTTCTATGGTTCTGCACTCCAGATGTCCTTGAAAAACACACCGCAGACAAATGAAAGAAGGGGGAGATGGGTTGATTTTGGAAATAGCCATCATTTCTGGTGGATTTAGTCTGGCTATTTATTAGTCTGCAGGAATCACTTCCCCTGAAATGGATGCCCTAAAACAAAGCCAAATGGTGTTATCTTAGATAGAGATATTGAGACTTTTTTGCAAGTGTTTGGAGGGCACTCAAGAGGTTTTTTTTTATGACAAGTTAGATAAAAAAAAAGGTTTTGCTACATAAAGGGGATGAGCTGTGATGATTCAAATTCTCAGATGAGGCAATTCTGCATTTGCATGGAAGACATCATGCACACTCGACATTTTGCAGACTTAAAAACCATCTCCGTATGTGCAAGTTACAATCAAAGCAGTGTCCTTTACTCAGTTTATCTTTTTACCTTTGTGTGCTTCTCATTAGCGGCAAACATTACTTCATTCTTTTGCCTTCAGTCCAATGTCATTGGCAGCACGTGTGGTTAAAGTCAGTGTGGCTAGCTCGGGCTGTGATGCAACTTCAGAAGAGGCTATAGATGCTAACAGCCATACTTTATGTAGCCGTCAAGTCTGCTGATTTGTCTGAGTCTTTAGAACTTGCCCGGTATTGGAAACAAGAAGCCTTTTGTTTTTGTGTAAAAACTTTGATAGGCAAAAGAGAATGGAATATGATCTCATTATTTTCTGGCTTTGCACAACCCTGACCATATGATTTACTCACCGCCTTCTGAATGCAGGGAGAGGAAGAGTGCACGAACGAAGGAAAATGCGAGAGAGAGCGAGAGAGAGGGAGGGAGAGAGAGAGAGGTAACTCGCTTGAGTCATTGTTGTTTGCACGCATTAGAGTTTGCAAGACTAATGTTTTGGAAAACAAGAATAGGGGGGGAAAAAGTAGGAAGCAGTGAATGGCTCTGCATGACTGGATTTGGTTTGAAAAGGATATTTGCGCTTCTGAGGAAAGGTTCCCGGCGACATATCCAACTGGAAATTTTTAATCTCACAGCTGAAAACTTTAAATACAAAAGCCTCTCTTCAGGATCGTTCTTCCCGTCTGTATTCAGAACGGCTCCTGCATATCTAGCCTGCAAACTGATTCCCCCTCCCCACTTACACAGGGGTTTGTGTATACACCCAAAATGTGAATTGCTGAAAGATACGGTAGTTCCAATCATACTGATTACATGTCAATCAGTCTTTAATACCTACAATTCATGTTTATTTACACTGTGAGCGAAATAAACAGCGGGTTCTGTTATTACCACCAACAAAACAAATGTGTTCATTGACGTAAATATCAGTAACACATGGTGCAGAAGAAGAGCAGCTTGATCTTTGTTTTCCAGCTGCTTGGCCTTGTGCAATATACACAGCACTTCACATCTCTATCCAGCACCAATCTCTCTCTCTCTCTCTCTCTCTCTCTCTCTCTCTCTCTCTCTCTCTCTCTCTCTCTCTCTCTCTCTCTCTCTCTCTCTCTCTCTCTCTCTCTCTCTTTGTCTGTCTCTGTCTCTGTCTCTGTCTCTCTCTCCCTCTGTCTCCTCCCTCTCTCTCATTTCTGTCTGTTTCTATGAGTCTTTGTTTCAAATCTGCTATATATTTGTGACATTGTATTAAAGTTGTTTTTAAGTCTCTCTCTCTCTCTCTCTCTCTCTCTCTCTCTCTCTCTCTCTCTCTCTCTCTCTCTCTCTCTCTCTCTCTCTCTCAGTGTTTAGTCATTCACATCATTGTTGACGTATTTACAAAGATTGAAAAGTATTTCCCCCTCACTGGGCATCAACATGTTTGCAGCCGAATGTCACATGTATAATTCAATGGGAAAATAAATTGTCGGAAGTTAAAAGAACACAATGCATTTTGTACCGGGCAACACTTAGTTTTTTACCCTCCAAATTATTTAGTGTGCTCTCTGCTCCTGAGGGCCTCGGTCTGACCTTCAGCAACTTCTAATTGGTTCTGCTGCCATACTACTCTAAGCTGTTTAGTACACCTCACTATGCCTTGGCTCTTCAGTGCTACCAAATCTGCAGGAGCAGAAAGGCAGATGTGTGTTTTACAAGTAAATTTTGCTCAATTGTCAAACACATGCTGTGGTTTCTCTAACACAAACAACAGAAACTGATTTTCCAATACATTATGCATCCATCATGTGGCTTATGTACAATGTGGCTCAGTCAAAGGTAGTTTAAAGTCGTAACAATGTCTGCCTGTGGCTGTCCCGCTTTGTGAAAGGCTGCAGACCACTAATACACAGCCACCAAAGCTGGATCTGCAGAGTTATGTTGTATATTTCATACATTTTATTCTTGCTGTGATTGAATTGTGTTCTAATTTGTTCTACTTGTTCTGATTTGGAGGATGTGCTCCAATTATTTGGGCATCACATTGCTCAGCCTCCCTACTCTACGGTACTGGAAAGGAGGCTCCGACCGATTGTTGAACCTCGGATCCAGGAGGAACAATGCGGAAGTGCTGAGGGGGGCATGGGAGTTTGACCAGCCAGTCTACATGTGATTTGTGGACTTGGAGAAGGCTTATGATCCTGTACGCCGGGGGCACTCTGTAGAGGGTACTGCGGGGGTATGGGGTACCGGGGCAGTTGCTATAAGCCATCCTGTCCTTGTTTAACCAAAGTGAGAGCTGTGTCCGCATTCTCGGCACAAAGTCAAACACGATTTCGGTGGGTGTCAGACTCTGCCAAGGTTGTCCCTTGTCTCCCATTCTGTTTGTGATATTCATTGACAGCATCTCAAGGTGCAGCCAAGGTAAGGAGTATGTCCGTTTTGGGAACCTCAGAATTGCGTCTCTGCTCTTCACAGATGTTGTGGTTTTGTTGGCTTCATCAGAATGTGACCTCCAGCGCGCATTGGGGCGGTTTGCAGCTGAATGTGAAATGGCTGGGATGAGTCAGCACCTCCAAGTCTGAGGCCATGGTTCTCCAACAGAAAATGGTGGCTTGCTCCCTCCGGGTTGGGGATGAGTTGTTGCCTCAAGTGAAGGAGTTCAAGTATCTCGGGGCCTTGTTCACGAGTAAGGGTAGGATGGAGCGGGAGATTGACAGGCGGATTGGTGCGGCATCAGCAGTTGTGCCGATGTTGTACCAGACCGTTGTGGTGAAGAAGGAGCTGAGCTGGAAGGCAAAGCTCCAAATTTACCAGTCAATCTTCGTTCCAACCCTCACCTATGGTAATGATTTTCAGGTAGTGACCGAAAGGGTGAGAACGCAGATACAAGCGGCTGAAATGAGTTTCCTCCGTAGGGTGTCTGGGCTCAGTCTTAGAGATAGGGTGAGGAGCTCGGAGATCTGGAGGGAGCTCGGAGTGGAGCTGCTGCTCCCTCACGTCGAAAGGAGCCAGTTGAGGTGGTTGGGGCATCTGATTAGGATGCCTCCTGGGTGCCTTCTTTTGGAGGTTTTCTGGGCATGTCCAACTGGGAGGAGACCTCGGGGTAGACCCAGAACTTGCTGGAGGGACTACATGTCCAATCTGGCCTGGGAATGCCTTGGGATCCCCCAGGAGGAGCTGTAGGGTGTTGCTGGGGAGAGGGATGTCTGGAGTGCCCTACTCAGCTTGCTGCCACCGCGACCCGACCCCGGAGAAGCAGCTGATGATGAAATGAGAGATGAGATGTTCTGATTTTTTCTAATTGCCAACTTTTAATGGTAAAATGTAACAAATAGTAGTAGATCCACTTCTCCTGTGGCAAAGTAATGGTAGTCCAAGAGCAGATTAATGGGAGTTGTTCTAAGACTCAGTTTTGACTAGTTTGGTACCAAGAGATGAAAGCTATGGCATCAGCAAAAAATGAAAAACCTGGTGTGACTGTCATTACTGCAAAATACTTCATCTAAACTTATCGTTTAATTAAGTTTTATGATTCTGTTTTCCTTAAAACAAGTAAAAAACAAAAACGCCAGTGGTTCTTTTCCTGTGCAGAATCGCCTATTTTGAGAACAATGTCAACAGAGGTGACAATATCTTGAAATAAGGGGGATTATTCCAATACCGGGAAGATGTCACTATATATGGAAGACATTTTTTGAAAAAAAAAAATTGTTGGTGAATTTATCTTACCCTGTTGTGCCAGAAATCCCTTGTTTTATTTTCACAAGACGAAATATCCATCATTGTAATATGATGGATGCTTTTTTGGATTGTACAACTAAACTGACGGCTAATGCGCTATCAAATTATTTGCTCATTGCTATTGACGACTTTGTTGAAGTGGTTGAGCAGATGGGTTTTTCGATTTTAAAATAGAAAATTTAATGTAAACACATGCACATGCACATGCACGGTTGGTAACTTGTAACATTGAGAGCCTGTAAGCAGTGGTGATTTTCACATGAACATTTTGGTGGGGCCACACAATATTCACTCGAGAAAACGATGATGCAATATCATACAGAGATATTACACCTAACCATACTCACACTACCGAAAAACTGCATGCGAGTGCCTATATCTTTATAAAGAACTTTGCACACTAAGCAAACCCACATTTTTCACACATTAAAAAATGAATACAGCTTCACGTTTGGTCCATTGCACATTTTTGCAGATGCGATAACACATACAATCAAAACTTTTCCAAAAACATTAATGGCGAACAGCTTAATAAAATTTGATGTGGAAAGTAACCTGTCTACTCATGGCTGAACTTTTTTATCTCTTGTGGTCCCAAACACCTTATTTTCAATTTGTTGCTCATGAGGGTAACGAGCTTCATTGTATAGTAGTTAAATAATCAACATGATAGATCATGATGACTATCATAACATAGCTACAATATGTCAGGGGGCCCCACTTTAGAGCAGCTTTTGTACACATAGCATGCAGGCCGATGAGGAGAGAGCCTGTCAGTCATGCCATGCAGAGCACAAGGATGTAGTCTTCAAAAGACACATTCAGAGCAGCAGAACTGCAATAATGATTGCAACCATCGAGTGTCTTATATCAGGAACCAGAAAAATCGTTTCCCCCAGCCCACAGCAGTACAACACAAACACAAAAACACATATCCAAAACCTACAAGAACACATATATCCAAACTACCAAAAAAAAAACTAAATTAAAAAACTACAAAATACACACACATATATATATATATATATATATATATATATATATATATATATATATATATATATAAATCACTGTCCAAGAGAGCGAACGCCAGCCAGGATGACTGTCGGAACTGTCTGTCTGCATGGGCTAGCAGTTAGCTTAGCCTGCCCCACTTCCACATCCTGTCAGACCACCCTCAGTGTTTCCTCTTCAGGCGCAGCTCCAGGTAGGGCCGTGGTCATTGAGCCCACTGGACGCAGCAGACCAGGGTCCTCCAGCCGATCCAATGCCAGCTCTCCCAGCCAGACATCCTCGACACACCTCCCCACACTCAACACAATGACACCAAAAACACAGTCAACGCCAGGCAAGGACGCTACCAGACCGCCTTCGGTGTTATCGGAACTGCCGATCTGCATGGGCTAGCAGTTAGCTTAGCCTGCCCCACATCGGTGTCCTGTCAGACCACCCTCGGTGTTTCCTCTTCGGGCACAGCTCTGGGCAGGGCCGCAGTCCCTGGGCCCACAGGATGCAGCAGAGCAAGCTCCCCCAGCCGATACAGCACCAGCTGGACTCCTACGCAGAGGACTCGTACATGACTCATACTCAGAAGACTCGTATACAGAGGACTCGTACACAGAGGACTCATACACAGAATATTCGTATACAGAGGACTCGTACACAGAGGACTCATACACAGAGGACTCGTACACAGAAGATTCGTACATGACTCATACACAGAAGACTCGTACACCGAGGACTCATACACAGAGGGCTCATACACAGAATATTCATACACAGAGGACTCGCACACAGAGGACTCGCACACAGAACATTCATATACAGAGGACTCATACACAGCGGACTCGAACACAGAGGACTTGTACACAGAGGACTTGTACACAGAGGACTTGTACGCAGAGGACTCGTACACAGAAGGCTCGTACTCAGAGGACTCGTACACAGAGGACTTGTACACAGAGAATGCGTAACGTCACTCTGTCAAATGCAAAATATCCATTATAATATTGCACCGTGTACACCTGTGTATCGACACAACCTATTAAACGGATAAAACGCAGTGCTGCACTGAGCAGCTGTAATGTAAATATGTGTTGTGTCCAAGCTGGGAAAAAAAATCAGTTTTTTTTTTAGCATACGTTGAAAACTGTGCAGTCGACATGGACTTCCCCCCTACTGTAATGCATGGGTTTTTAATTAACCCCTTCCTGCGCATATTGGTATATATTTAACATTTATCCCCAGAAAGCTCAACGAGAAGGCATAATAGAATTATCTCTGTTACTCCGCAACTATTGTTTGATGTGAAAACTCATCAGTCACGCTCCCTTTCTGCTAGCCCACTCACAGGGAACGCGGCTGGGCACGGATGGGCCACTGCTCCCGCATCGCACACAGTCTAATTACATGAACAATAGTATGCAATATGTTATTAGGTGTGGGGGAGGAGTTGGGCTCCACCGGGGTCTTTGTAATTCCCTATTTGATAGTAAGGCTTACAGCAATTAAAATGTTTAATTTAAGGATTTAAGCGAGGATTCAGGCGAGTAGCATGAAAAAAAAACACATGGGGCGGTGGCTGAAGTTTGGGGTGGTTCTGACTGCATTTGAATGTTGATGATCCTCTCTCCCCTCTACAGCCTGTACTCTCTCTTCCTCTCTCTCTCTCTCACCCTTCCTTCTTCCATCTCCCTCTGTCATCTCACTCTGTCGGTTTTCAAATCTCTCTCTCTCTCTCCCTCTCCCTCTCTCTCTCTTTCTCTCTCTCTCTCTCTCTCTCTCTCTCTCTCTCTCTCTCTCTCTCTCTCTCTCTCTCTCTCTCTCTCCCTCTCTCTCTCTCCCCCTCTCTTGAAGTCTCCAAGGAACTGAATGGATGTGAGGGGAGTTGATCGTTGTGTTGCACTGATAAGCAGAAATGTTTCCAGTGCGTAAAAGAACTCTGTGGTGTGTGAGAGGGATAAACCATAATCTGCACTCGCACACTGAACTTGACTGCTAATATTTGCATTGGAAATCAGGCGGAAGTTATGCTAAGCCTTCCCCATTATAGCTCGGCATGCGTGTGAAAGGTCTTCCCCTCCTTGATTTGAATATGGCCACTTATGCATTAGAAAAATACACATTTGGAGGAGAGTGGAGGATGGGGGGGTGACAATTTATGAGAATGCATTTTTGAAGTGATCGCCCAGTGAGGTGGAACCCTCTTTCCTGTCTTTCATTGCCCCCCCCCTCTCTCTCTGGCAGTGTATATAACCCTGTTTATAGAAACTAGGCCTTAGTGAAATATATAATACAGATTAACCTGAATGTGGATTTTGATGTGAAATTGGGTTTTCTCGAGCAATACAAAATGAAACCCACTCAGTTACGCTCACACATAATCATTTATATGAGTTTGCTAATAGTGGTGTGCATTTTGTGAATGGGCCTAATTGTGAGACTCGATTTCCTCTTGGAAGTAGGTTCAATTAAACACACAACCTAAGAAGTTTATGATAGATTTCCCCCATCAAGGCCTGCACAAAATGAGCTGTTTGATCAGATTATGGCGGATTAGACATCTAGAACAGCAATGGTAATTCACAGCCCCCTTCTTCACTTTTATTTTGTTAATTTACCCTTTTACGTTTGCATTTCTCAGAGCAGTTTCTTTTTTTTTGTATTTGTTAAATCACAAACGTTGTTCTTTTACCACGAATGGGCCCACCACAGGAGCTGTGTTCATTTGATCCAGCCTGTGTTGTGCGGGATTGATAACATTAGCAATCAAGAGCATTAGTGGTTCAAAAGCGTCGCAACAACTGTTCTCATTATTAAAAATCTGCGTATTAAAGTGAGCGCCTCTACAGGGGAAATTGCCTCCATCATACATCTGTTAACAAGTGGGGAGTCAGTTCCCGAAATGGGAGGCACGCAAATGTGACTGCTCCGTATGTGATATTTAATTGAGCAATTCATTGAAATGTGTATGTATATATATATATATATATATATATATACACACATGTTTTTTTGTAAGTATTGAAGTCATACAGTATAACGCCACTGTAAATGACCTGTTATGTGGCCTTTTACCTCCCTTTTCCCAACCTCACCATGCAGACTTAGCAGGTCCCACCAACCAGGCTCTCCATCATCATCATCATCGTCGTCATCATCATGAGGGACTTTTTTCACATAACTAGCTTCATGTTGCTGCATTGACCACTTGCTTAAAGGTAACATCACACTGCTTTTCCCCCAGTCTCATGCATCTAATTACTGTTTAAAGATTTCCCACAACAAAGACTGTAATTGTGTTTCTTGTCGCCAATGGGGATCATGTCTGTGGACCCGTCATGTAGGACAGGTAATATTCTCGCTACTTCCTGTCTTCAAATAGCCATTACCAGCCTTCTCCATATTCCCACATCATATGGCTGATGTGAGAACCACCTATACATCATGCAGTTTACTCCAACAGTTTTCTAGAATGAACTGAGGTGTACACTACTTACTCAAATTTTAGGGAAGGTGTTGCAAAATCATAGAAGAGATAGTCACTACAACGACATGTATACCAATTGAAAATGACTTTAATTATTGATTTTAGAGGGACGTCCGGGTGGTGCAGCGGTCTTTTCCGTGGCCTACCAATCAATCAATCAATCAATCAATCAATCAATCAATCAATCAATCAAGTACCAACACAGGGATCGCCGGTTCGAGTCCGCGTGTTACCACCGGCGTGGTCGGGTGTCCCTACAGACACAATTGGCCGTGTCTGCGGGTGGGCACCCGGAAGTGGGTACGTGTCCTGGTTGCTGCACTACCGCTTCCTGTGGTCGGTCAGAGCACCTGTTCGGGAGGCGGGGGGGGGGGGATAGCGTGATGCTCCCAAGCGCTACGTCCCCCTGGCGAAACTCCTCACTGTCAGGTGAAAAGAAGCGGCTGGCGACTCCACATGTATCGGAGGAGGCATGTGGTAGTCTGCAGCCCTCCCTGGATCGGGAGAGGGGGTAGTGGAGAAGAGACCAGGACGGCTCGGAAGTGTTGGGTAATTAGCCAAGTACAATTGGGGGAGAAAAATTGGGGAAAAAAAATCAAAAAATAAATTACGTTTTTTATTGCCCTTTTTAGTGACGCCGGTGAATTAGTCCTCCGTTGTAGTCTTGCGTGCACCGTTGCATGTGGAAATCTACCGTTGGTGGGTTATTTCCGCCACCGGAAACGAGAAAAGGTTTCAAACCCTTGAACACAACAGCATTGTTACAGCTTTGACACCAGTTTACTGTTTGCCACTTAACAAATACGTGTTCAGTGGAGACTGGGACAGCTGTAGTCCGTCCTTGTGAGCTGCCTCCTTCCAATGGCACATTTCTTCTTGGGAGATGTGCCACTATCTGCTGCAGGAAGCTCTAGCAGGGACCAGTTCAATGGCGTTACAGATGGCAGGGGGCCACCTTATATCGCATGTGCACGGAGTGTTAAAACATTAGCACGTCACACAGCCACGTGCAGTGGAGTTGACAGGCATTTGGTGCATTTCCACACGAGCGGGCACGGAGAGTCATTTCATCTGAACATCCCCCTGCACAAGCTGCCGCTCCGAAAAGTGATTTTTAAAAAGATATTTATGACATAGAGCCATTTAGAATCACACTGGGCGGGAAAAAAAAGAAAAAAATCTCTGTGAAATTGTGCAGATAATCAGCTAAATCTTTCAACACGGAAAGATAATTGCTGCAGAAATTAGCCGTACCTGAGGTCCATTCGTTTGGTCATGGCTAGTTTCTTATATAGCAGTGATAGGATATTAGTGCTAATTAGAGCGAGGGTCAGAGTTCTTGAAGGTCGGACAATAATGCGAAGGATCAGTGAAATGGTAATTATACACAGATTAGAAAGTTACGGTGCTTTATGGGCGGCGGGAGGGGGGAGGGAGGAGGGGGGTGTTAGGTAATTAGTCTTCAGTATTGTATGGTTTAGTGTAATAAAGGATTATCGACGACTCCGGGAACGGCTCGACTACTTAGCAGATGACAATAAGATCCGCTGCTCTCTCTTTTGCATCTTTTCTTTTCTTTTAATCACTGAATATGTTTTCTTTTTCTTTCACCCCCTCGCAGGCAACTGGTCGCCTATGAAAGATAGATCGCAAAAGACAATCCTGCTATCCTGCAGAAGGGATTGTGGGACACCATAAGTGATGAAAGGAATCAAATGGATGCTTGATTTGATAAGTTACATTAAAAAAAAAGACATTTAATTGTTCTCATTGCTGCCTTGTTTTTTGAAAACCCCACCTGACCTGATTTTGGATACTTTTAAAATGTTATTAGTATTGCTTTTGGTGATGGGGCCACTGGTGTTACTCAACTGTCACTGAGGTGGCCTGTGGCTTAACTTGACCTGTCTGCACGAAACACCTTATCTACTCTCTCTCTCTCTCCCTCTCCCCCTCTTCTCTCTCTTGCTCCTTCCCTCCACCCCCCCTCTCTCTTTTCTCTTGCTCCTTCCCTCCACCCCTCTCTCTCTTCTCTCTCTCACTCACTCCTTCTGTCCACACCTCTCTCCCCCTCCTTCCCTCCACCCCTTCTTTCTCTTTCTCTTCTCTATCTCCCTCCTTCCCTCCACAACTTTCTCTTCTCTCTCTCTCCCTCCCCCTCTTCTCTCGCTTGCTCCTTCCCTCCACCCCCTCTCTCTTCTCTCTTTCTCTCGCTCCGTCTGTCCACACCTCTCCCCCCCTCTTTCCCTCCACCCCCCTTTCTCTCTTTCTCTTCTCACTCCCTCCTTCCCTCCACAACTTTCTCTTCTCTCTCTCTCTCTCGCTCTCTCGAACATTACACTAAACTCAACTCACTTCCTGTGTCATTTGTTCATGTACTCTCATTCGCTCAGTCTCTTTTTTCCTCTCCTTCCCTCCCCCCTGCATGTCCCCCCACCCCCTCTGTTCTTCTTATCAGTGAAAGAACTTGATACCGTTTAGGCCAAACTGAAAACCGTTTAGTTAGTGCTCCACACAGACTTGCTTTTACAGCAGAGGAAACCACAATGTATTTTGCTCTTTGTCTACACCCCCCACCCCCCCACCGACACACACACACACACACACACACACACACACACACACACACACACACACACACACACACACACACACACACTGCCAGTCAGCCTCTGGTTGACCTAATATGAAAGCTCATCTTAGTACACATGCTGAGTGAGATCAACAAATGTGTTAAGCTTTATTCAGTCGCTGAAACGAGGCAGCCTTCCAGTGGTGGGTTGTTTTTTTTTTTATTTTGATTAATTTGCTGACTAATTATCTATTTATCAATTCATTCTGTGTACTTATGTATGGTTTATTCACTAAGCCGTTCTTCTATTGAGGTTAAGAGAAGTGTCCTGTAGCGCTGTTATAAGTGGCTTGTTACGTGACGGTCTATTCCGCTGCCTACCAACATGGGGATCGGCGGTTCGAATCCCCGTGTTGCCTCCGGCTTGGTCGAGCGTCCCTACAGACACAATCGGCTGTGTCTGTGGGTGCGAAGCCGGATGTGGGTCTGTGTCCTGGTCGCTGCACTAGCGCCTCCTCTGGTCGGTCGGGGCGCCTGTTCATGGGAGGAGGGGGAATTGGGAGGAATAGCGTGATCCTCTCACGCGCTACACCCCCCTGGTGAAACTCCTCACTGTCAGGTGAAAAGAAGCGGTTGGCGACTCCACATGTATCGGAGGAGGCATGTGGCAGTCTGCAGGCCTCCCCGGACCGGCAGAGGGGGTGGAGCAGCGACCAGGACGGCTCAGAAAGATTGGGGTAATCGGCTGGATACTGTTGGGGAGAAAAAGAGGGGATATTTTTATTTGTTTAACTGGCTTGTTAGTCATTCTGAAGTTCCTCGGGGTTTGCTGGTGGCCCAGATGTTAAACTGTCTGCTGAACAGACAGGCCATGTGCGTTCAGCTCTCATCACAGTGTCCTGGGTTTAAATCCGGGTGTCTGTGGCGTGTCTTTCCCTACACCCCTCACCCTGACTTTCCTGTCTACGTCTATTGTCCTGTCAAACACAAATGCTAAAAAAAAAGAAAGAAACCGTATCTACTATTTTCCATAGACACAACAAACCAACCTGTTAACTGTGGTGCCAGTTGGGACCAGGTTCTCCTAGATGTTGACACATGCCCGCGGAGGCAAACGACTACCTGGACAGCATTTGAAACGTCATCATATCACTTAACAGCCCACAGCGGGGCCTGGAGCCTGGAGCCAGGCCCCTGGTTTCTGTTCTGCTGCCTCCTCACCAGCCAAGTGATCTCCAGCTGCTGGAACAACAAAGCTCTGGTGAATTGGCCCCAGACCCTTTCTCTTCTTCAAACTACCCCCCACCCCCACCCCACCATCTCTGCAACCCCGCTTCCTGTGTTGACTCTCTCCCACTCTCTCCCTCCCACATTGCCTCGCACTCTCTCTCTCTCTCTCTCTCTCTCTCTCTCTCTCTCTCTCTCTCCCTGTCTCTCTTCTTTTCTCTTTCTAGCTCTCTTTTTCTCTCCCTCTCTTGATATCTTGAGACAAGACACTGAAAGATGCTTAAGGGAGTTCGGTTGACTCAGCAGTGCAGAGGAGAGGAAACTACGACCGGTTACAGGAGGCTGTTCATGTACAAGTCTGTTTATCTGTGTGTGTGTGTGGTTGTGTGTGTGGTTTTGTAGCATGTGTTTTGTTGCACGTACCTGTGTGTGTAGCTGGGAGGTCCAGGCCACGCTGTCCTGCTCCTCCTAGACAAAACTGTCATCACAACATGAAAGCACTAAGACATCCAACGGGATCTTTAATTTTGCATGTGTGTCTGTATATGTCTGCAAGTGTGTGTGTGTGTGTGTGTGTGTGTGTGTGTGTGTGTGTGAGCAGAGGTGGTGTCAGGTAGTTTCTGCGTGTTTGCAGGAATGTGTTTGCATGTGCGTTTGTCAGCCTAACGATTGTCTGCATGCGCCATGGCCTTCGCACACGTCTGTGTGTGCACGTACAGGTTTGTGGATGTGATTTTGTGTGTGTGTGACGTGTGTGTGTAGCAAGCTGCACCGCTACCTCACGCTAGAGTTCCCTGACAATCGCTGGTGCATCGGGAGCAGTTCAGACTTCTAAAAAACTGAAAAAATAAAATAAAAAATAAAAACACTACCCCGTTTTGGCAGTATTAAAAGACTACCCTATGAGACAGACATTATCAGACAAATTTGATATCAATTGCCTCTCTTCTTCTATCTGTCTCCCTATCTGTCTCACCATCTGCCTATTGACCTGCCCATCTGTCTGCCCGTCTATCTCGCTGCCTGGCTGTCTATTTGTCCGCCTGCGTGTGTGTCTCTCTATGAGTCAGTTGCTACCGTCCTCTCGGCCTGCCTCTCTGGCTGTGTCCTCACTACACCTATGATTTTTTTTCTTTTTTCTGTCCTTCCATCCCTCTGTCAATCCACCCATTTGTCCATATGTCTGTCTGTCCATGACAAAGACAGAAAAGGTAATATGTCTGAGACCCCCCCCCACACACACACACACACTCAGATGCACATACACCCCACCCGCTAGTTCTGCCAAGGCGAGATTAAACAACAAAGTGGCTCGATTAATCCATTTGAAGTGATGCGGCATTAGGGCTTGGAAAGGAGATGGGCTAACAAACACACACAGCGTCGCAGCTGTGTGGGCTGCAGATAGAGAGAGGGGGGGAGGGAAATTAATTGACCTCCGTGGTAGCAATTAAAAACAAAGAAAGGGAGAAAACAAAACAAAACATGGTTCTGTGCCTGTGGAACAACATGCTGCCGCTTGGACAGAGAGATGGGACGGGGGAACCGGACCGCCGGCTGAAGCAGGGTGGTTGATTGGCTGGATGGAGGATGTGGGGGGGGGAGTGTAGTTCTTTACGTTCTGGTAAACACTCTACATATATGTGCACGTTCACGTGTACACTTACATGCATGTAACCCTACTTGTGCTGCATCCACGGACACACTTGCACTCACAAGTACACATGAAAAAAAACCAGGGGTGGGAATCTTTCAGAATCTCACGATTCGATTTCGATTCTTGGGGGGGTCATGATTCGATTCACAATCAATTTTCGATTCATAAAGATTCCCGATTCAAAGTCGATTCTAGATCTGGTACATAGACATGGATGCTAATTTCAGGATTTACTCCAGTCTGCTGTGCACCGAGAAAGGCGGTGTGGCAAATTATGGCATGAAAGCAGACTATAGTGTGTATTATAAGATTGTGTAGTTTTTACATTTGAAAAATCTATATCAATGGATTGCAGTAATGTAAACACACAAAGGTAAACATTACCTTTCTCATAGACAGCGACATGATGGTATGTCGTACTTTGGCTCAATTGTCTGGATCTTAAATCTAAAGCCTTCATTGTGGACTACGCTGCAGGGGCGCAGGTCTTTTGAAATTAAAGAGGCGATGGATCCAGTTTTGTTTTGTTTTTCTGTCCGTTCAGAATTGGCCGGGAGTTTGGTAAAGTGGTGCAGTGTGCGTTGGTTGTTTGATAATGTTGCAGGAGGTCGTCGTTCCACTTTTTTGCCAGCTCTGGGTGATGGTGTGTATAGAGTGTTCCCTTGTTTACAGGCGCCAAATGTGCGTGCGCAGATTGTGAGGCAAAAAGGGGCCATGAGTCTTGTGTTTGTAAACGTTACTACGTTCATTTCAAAGAGATCATCACGGAGAAGTTGATTCAAAACGAAAATAAATGCCTCACAGTTGTTGCACTGTCGGTTGTGCAAATCGTAAAGCTGGGTAAAAAAATAAATGAATATAAAATAATAATTCTGCATTTTCATCGCATGCTGAAAGGGAAAACGCAAATCGAAAAACGAAGAAGACAGGCGTGGATTCACGCGATCCTTCTGAACTTCCGCATATCCGTTTCTTACACAAATAAGTATTGTGACTGAACATAGGTAAGAAACAGCTCTAAATGTGATACTGTCCTAGTAGAGCAACTGCCAAACCAAAGTGTGAGTTGTTAATGCCTAGCCTTCCTCAAGTTTGACAACGATCCCATCAGCTTTCTTGTCTCATGATGTTTGAGGTCATGATTTGAACCCAGCCTCGAGCTCATAACCGTACAAACAATTCAACTTTTGCTGAATACAAACAATTCAGCAGTACAAACAATTAAACTATAAGGGCTAAGCTTTGATTTGATGAAGCAAACCTTGTGTTCCTGCGATAACGGATGGTAAAAGCAGTCTTGGACATGTCCACCGACAAAGTAATCGTGTGCTTCTAAAGACTGGTATGCCTTCATTGATTCTTTCATAAATATGCTTGGTGTGACTATGAGGTGTTCAGTCACATCCCCCCAGCCGATGTTTGGCAACCTGAGCTTCAGGAAGTAGCTATAAATGGATCGGGAAGTTTTTCTCCTGTGCGTAGCGTGTTTCGACTCGTAATGCTTTCTGGCTTCCTTGTTTAGACCTCTCCGTTTCTAACTTTTCTCCGTTTGATTTTAAGTTTTATACGCTTTCATAGGCACGCACGTTGTTTTTCGGCCATGTTTTGCCGCACATTATGCGCGCGCATCTTGTTTACAACAGAGCTTCTACGTCACGCGATAAGGGGTCTATGAAAATCTTACATATTGAATGAGTTGTGTGAAGCTCCTTCTTCCCCGGGAGATTGTAAAATCCAAAATGCCCTCAAACACCTGCCTTCAATGATGATGGGACGGGCAGAATTTGTCCATTTTCAGAAAGGCTACCAAGAGCTAACGTTAGCAGCGCCTGGCTAGCCACTGTCGTGTTCCCTGGAAGCCGGAACAGATGCGCGGCATTGTCAACATTGCCAGCTGCGAGGAGGCTAAAAAAAACAAAAACGTTTTTAAAAATAGATTTTCGGAATTTATGAATCTATTCAGAATCGTAGAGGATTAATGGGACGACCACGCATGACTAGACTCGCTAGCCCTTGGCGAAAGGATCCGATCCTTTAGTCGACTGGCTAACGTAGTCGCCCATAGTGCGGGAAACGATGGTTCGCGTCCCGGCTGCGGCGGTTTCCGGCAGCCTCCTGAATTCGTTACAACAATAATAATAATCACGGTTTTATATAAATCGACTTTTTTCCCCACCCCTACAAAAGACACACATCGTCTCCCTCATACACACACACACACACACACACAGAGATCTGCCGTCATTACACCAAGATCACCGTGTTTTGTTTTTCTTTATCATCCCGCGAAACACATTTCAATCACTTCAGGCTCTCGTCCCACTGAACGAGTGGGGGGATGAGCAAGTACACTATCACACATTCAAACGCCGCTGTTTACTTCCATTTCAAACAGAAAGGGGATTTAAATGATCATCGCAGTAATGCCAGGACATTAAAACATTATCAATCAACAGCAGCTTTTACACCTGTGAAATTGAAATGTTTTAACGTCACAGCTCGGCCGTATCTCCGCGCGCGCGCTTTTGCGAATCCAAGTGGAACTGTAGTGTTTTTATTGCTTTGTCTGTCTTTCTTCAGACCCCCTTTTTTGGTTTAGTTTCCCCCCCTCCCCGTTCTAAGCATCTCAGCCTTATTGAGCATTCAAGTCGAAATAGAGAAGGCCTCCCACATATCCGGCTTGTTGTTTCTTGTGTGGATAATGTTGTGTGTTCAAGCGTTCGTTTATTCTTAATCCCCACTTTATCTTCTCCAGTATGAACCCGGTGGTTTTTGGCAGGAGGGCCGGCAGCTCAGTAGAGGCATGCCAGTGGCAGAGCCCGTCTTTGATCCCTCGTCTCAACCACACACCTGAGTGATGATGGCTCCGCTTGTAGCCTTATCCCGCCGCACTCCCGACTCTCTCATTACGTACCCCTCGCATGAATGTTGTCATTGATGGGCGGCGGAGACACCCATGTTTAATGTGCTTATGAGCATTTAGAGGAGATCACTTGAGGAGCTGATGTTTTGTCTCGCAGAGATAAGCGGGCGAGTGGACTCCGGGGGGGGGGGGGGGGGTGCAACTCTTTAATAGCCCCTGTTTGCAAGACAAAATGCATATGCATGCATAGGGTCCTGCTTTGAAATCAGCCCTATAATCTTTTTTTTTTTTTTTTTTTCCCTTAATCGCTTCAGTGTTAGCCATCATGCACCAACCATGCATTTACTCAACGGGACTTCCTGGCAGGGGAAGGGACACGGCAACCTTGCAAACATCTTAACTTTTTTTTTCCCATGGGAAGGATTTGTTAGTGAAATGCACTTACACATCACATGGCCAACAATACACACTTTGAAACACTGAACTCGTTTCTTTTTTTTCTTTTCTTTTCTTTTTGTTGTTGCATGTTTGGAAAGGTATGTACTTGTGTTTTATGCATACTAATACCAAGTGAGTTGAGCAGGTTGCGTAACTGGTTTAACACATTTCCTAGGTGCTTCTTAAGGTAAGGGTAATTAAATCAGAATCAGAGATACTTTATTAATCCCCGAGGGGAAATTGGCTCCTATTACAGACACTCACACTCTAGTAAAGTAAACATAACACGATACAAGATAACAAAAATATAGAAATAAGAGAAATAGAAATAAACAGAAATAGAAGATAAAATAAGAAATAGAAATAAGAATAAAATCATGTAAACATATGTGCACCATGCTCCAGCATATAACACACCATCTATATACTGTATCACTGCAGCATGAAACAAACAGCATGAACAAACACCGACGGGGTAAAACAAGTGGAAGAGCCAGTCTAATGACTATTGACTCAGAGTATCTGACACTCTGAGGGAGGAGTTGTAAAGTTTGATGGCCACAGGCAGGAATGGCCTCCTGCGGCGCTCCGTAGTGCATTTCAGCAGAATGAGTCTATCACTAAAAGTACTCCGGTGCCCGACCAGCACATCATGGAGTGGGTGGGAGACATTGTCCACGATGACACATAACTTCAACAGCACCCTCCTCTCAGAAACCGCCGCCACAGAGTCCATCTCCACCCCCGCAAGGTCACCGGCCCTGCAGATCAGTTTATTGAGCCTGTTTGCATCCACTACCCTCAACCTGCTGCCCCAACACACAACAGCAAACAGGGCTGGCCACCACAGGCTCATACCACATCCCAGCATTGTCTGGCAGATGCTGCAGGACCTCAATTTCCTCAAAAAGTAGAGACGGCTCTGCCCCTTCTTGTAGAGGGCATCACTGTTCTTAGCCCAGTCCTGTTCACTGTCTATATATACCACCAGGTACTTATTGTAGTCCACAGTGTCCTAAAGATGCCTTGTTTCATCACAGTAGTAGATGGCTGATCATTTGCAAAGTAAACCAACACATAATGTCATTAGACAAATATTATTGTGGACTGATATTGGGCTATACAAATAAAATTGACTTGACTTGACCCCATAGGGCAAAGGAACCAGAGGGGCCACAGGTATAGCCACAGGAAATCGGTTCCTGTGAGATATGGAAGAACAGAAACACAAGTGGAAAACGTTACCCTGGGTGAACATAGTATGTGGATCAGCTCAGTCCCCAATAAAGAGAGAGAAACTAATAAATACTATAACGGAAGAAAGTGGCATTAGCAATAAGTATGATAATAATTAGTGATGATATTTCTATTTGTAAAGCACTTTTCAAAACACAAGCTTACAATGTGCTCGACAAAAAAAAGGCAATTTTTCCAATAGTCTGATATGGACTTTATAACTAATGCTGTTAGATTCCCCTTTAACTGCGCTGAATGTAAAACATTAGTAATGGATGAAGTCATGCCAGTTATACACTTGCTAAGAATCGCAGGTTTTGTCTCTTCAGAGGACATCCAGGCTGCAGTTGCTTCCAATCTCCAATTTCAAATCTCCATTACCCTTATACCTACATTAGTCACAGACATCAATCTGTTGCTTTATGGAAATGAAAAATTGCTAACCAATTCCAATGCATAGCTGCCAGGACACTGTGGTAATGCACTTTCCAATGCAATTAATTGTTAATTAGGTTTTGAGTGTATGCAGCTCTTTATTGCTGTTTTTATGTGTGTATTTTTAAGCTTTTCATTTGATAGTTTGCCAGGACACTCCAACTTTTGACGCAAAAGCCAGAGGAACATCTGTGTCTCATTCACATTCTTAATACGGTTAAGCCGGCCTTATATTACATCCCCTCACTTCTCAGCTGACTCAAATGAGAAATATGTACTCAGCGTTCGCTTCTGTTTCCTCCCATTTAAGATTATGTCATTTTGATATACACACAGTGAACTATGGGAAATATCAGTTCTCTCCCTTAACAATTTGAACATTTTTCATTTCTTATGGTTTCTTGTGGCCCCTGATCCTTCTTTATTGGAGCATCAGGTTATTGTATTACAGACATATGTCTTTAGTCTAACCTCTGCTGAGTGGGGAAAATCAGATTTATGACAGAAAAAAAAAGTTAAGGGAATGCGATGCTAACCAGAAAGTTGTTGGCATTTGTTCACTTGTTACTTTATGTCACTCAGTGAGTGTGTCATTAAATAGAATAGAAAACTCTTTATTAGTCATTTTGTACATACATACAAATGACATTTACTCTCTGCATTTAACCCATCCTAGCTGTGTAGCTAAGAGCAGTGGGCAGCCGCCGTGCAGCACCCGGGGACCAACTGTTCCTGTTGCCGTGCTCAGGGGCACAGACAGGAGTATTAACCCTAACATGCATGTATTTTTGATGGTGGGAGGAAACAGGGGCACCCCAGAGGAAACCCACGCAGATACAGGGAGAACATGCAAACTCCACACAGAAAGGACCTGGGACGGCCTGGGGTTCGAACCCAGGTGCTTCTTGCTGCGAGGCAACTGCGCTAACCACTGGGCACTAGTATTCTGTCAAAGCAATTGCTCATGTTCATGTGAGCTGGTGGGGTCACAATGTTGTGAGGACGCAAACATCCGATCCCACATGGAATCACATATTTTACAGCTTTCTGAGTACTGAAAATGTATTACGTAGGTTCATTACATGACCCTACAGTTTTGAATTCAGATTGATAAATATGGAGGCTCTGAAGGACGGGGTGGGGGGGATTGAGGAGGATTTTTTCTTTTTTTGAGGGGTTATTTCATTTGAATGACTTACTCTCGTTTGAAAAACTGCATCTCGTTTGAACGACTTATCTCGTATTTCACATTTGGACGCATTTGGTTTGTAGTATCTGGCAAGAAAGTTTAGTGGGAGAAACGTTTCATCACTCATCTAAATGACTTGGTCAGTCTCAGCTGACTGCAGGTATCCCCACCCTCATAAACAGCACAGTTGCATAACGACCCTGCAGTTAGTTAGCTGAGACTGCGAAGTCACTCAGACGAACGATGGAACATTTTTCCCACTAAACTTTGTGTCCAGATGAACTGATTCAACTTTCTGGGATCACCTCCTGATGTGTAATGACGACGATTGCTTTATGAAACCGGTGATAGGTTTCATGAAACCAGCATATGCATATACATGCATATGAAACCTGGGATCGAGTGCCGGTTTTGGTCAATGACTGCTGCCAGCCAAAGAAGCTGGTTCTCCCTCCACTGCCTGCTCTCGCTCTCTCTTTGTCTGTCTGTCTGTCTGTCTGTCTGTCTGTCTGTCTGTCTGTCTGTCTGTCTGTCTGTCTGTCTGTCTGTCTGTCTGTCTGTCTGTCTCTCTCCCTCTCCTCATCCTCTCTTCAGTTTGTAGGAGCTCTTCATCCGTGTACTCTGGCTCAAATAAATATAGGCAGCCGTCAAATTCAAATGCCTCATCCACACTGTCGAAATCCGCCAAATATTCAGCCATAACTTTGGAAATGAATTATGACTAGCAGTTCCTCGATGTCTCAGGCGACCTCAAATGAATGGTCAGCTCGGATAAGATACAGCGTGACTTCTTCTTTTGTAAACAAGTCCAACAAAATGTAAAGAAAAAGGTCTATCTCTGTAGGGATGCTTTCCATAATGTTGTCAGGCACTTGTAATAACAATCTAAGTGAGTTTTTTTTGTTAATGTTCGAGTAAGTCATTCAAATGAGATTGTACGTTGTTCAAACAGCGGTGAGTCATTCAAATGAGACAACCTCTCAAAAAAAAATCCTCCTCAACCCCCCCCATGTCTTTCAGAGCGTATGTAGATAAATATTTTTTAAAAAAATATTTCATCACCCTGTTTGGCTTGAGGCTACGCTCCTCTCCCCTGTTCTCTGTATGTTTTATTCTGCGTTCCAGTTGAGTGAGGTGGCAGTGGCCATGATTACCAATGGCCTCTACCTGTGGGAAGGACTATAAAGCCCTAAAGGCCTCTGGGCTTAGTCTCTCTCTCTCTCTCTCTCTCTCTCTCTCTCTCTCTCTCTCTCTCTCTCTCTCTCTCTCTCTCTCTCTCTCTCTCTCTCTCTCTCTCTCTCTCGCCATGGTCATGAACCTGTTTAGTTTGATTTTTGAGTTTCCTTTCAAATTTTCTTTTCAGCACTCACAACACTACACACAGTATAAATGTCTCACCTCCTGCAGCACCCTACATACATACAGATAACGCCGATTAAACCTGCCATTTTCGATTAAGTTCCTTTAATTATAGATTAGTTGATACTTTAAAGCTACAATTAATGTAATTTGTTTTTAGAGAATCTCCTGTAATGTATACCTTATCTTACCAAGCAATTCTAATGCGCGCCTAAGGCTCTGATTTGAAAGTACAACAGTTTACACCAATCAGAGCTGAGTAGAGGCGGGACTTCTTAAATGTTAGGCATCAATTTCATCAGGAACTTTGGGTCAGTGTGCTGCAGGTAAATAAAAACAAGGGGAATATGACTTGGAAAACGTGGCGGTGCAGTCGTGCGGCCTCAAAAATCTATCAAAAGTTGTTGTTTTGGGCCAAGTATGCGTCGAAAGCTTTTAATTCAAATTCATAGAAAATACAGTAACTTCTGTGGAGTCCCTCTTCAGTCAAACCAGACTGCATAATAGTACTGGAAGACATAACAGGACCTCTCCACAAGTCAGAACAAATTTAAGGCTGTCTGCCCATTAAGTAAAAAAAAAAAAAAAAAAAATTGGTAATGGGGATGTTTCTTAGATTCCGGGTCCGGTGAAAGACAAGACCGAAAAAACACTGATAAAACACAGTATGGCAAGAGCCCAGTAAGAAAGGACATATTTCATCTAAAACCTGTGGACAGGTGAGTCTGAGCTCATTTTGGCCAAAATGTGACTTGTAGCTACAGCGTAGGTTACGGTCCAAGATAAGCAGACGTTGCAGTTCTCCAATAAATACAAAGTTGTTGAAGTGGCTTAAAACTTTGAATTAAAAGTAACATACTAACCTGCGGAAACTACTTGGAATTGATCCTTAGCTACCTCCATGTCGAGTTTCTGAATGAGTTTCTATCAGAGACAGTAAACATGATGAAACACAGCGACAGAACTGGAAAACAAGTGCCTGCCCCTTGCTGAGGCTGCGATACCCAGAAAGACCGTAGCCGAAAATATTTGCCCCAAGAGGTTATGGTCTGTGGATGATGAGATTGGAGGCGAGTGGTGCTGGGATTACCTGTCCTGTGGTGTCAGGGTCTAGTCTCCTGCCGAACAAAAAATAAATAAATAAAATCTAAAAAAAAACATCTCAGTTTTAGCTATTGATGTAGTAGTATCTGCTATTTAGCTATTCCAGAGAGGTAGAATTCAAGTGTAAAAAATAATGGTGCATAATAAAAAATAGTAAATAAATAATTGATAAAATGGTCTTCCACAGTTTAGTTTGATTTTTTAATTTCCTTTCGACCTCTCATTTTGGCACTCAACAACATTTTTTTTTCTTTCAAAACAAATCATTTTATTGGGTTGTCTCTGGATGCAGATGGCTTCCACTGATCTCTTACACATTACAAATTAACACTAATGCCATTAAAGAATGCAACCAACAACATAATGACACAAAATTACACCAAGGAGAGAGAGTCTGGACCAATTGGGGATGAAAACCATTACTTGTTAAAGGACAGGAATGGCTAGACTCACTCCAAAAGCAAAGTTCAGCTGGACCCGTTGACAGTTGTTTGCCGTCTTCCTTGTTTTTAAATATTTCTGCAGGTTCTCATAGTGCTTAAGGCTTTTGCAGTGGTTGATTTCAGCTGCTTGCAATCCAGTGAAGAAACGGTTACACACTTTGCAGAAGAACCCCCTCTTTGTAACCAGAAACTCCATACCAACTGGATTGGCCAGGTTAAAGGCAAGGAGAGAGTCGTTTTCTGTAGGAGTTTGGATCTTCTGCTTTTCTCCTCTCTCATCCTCCGACTCTTGGCCTTCCACTGTCCCTTTCTCTTTGCTCTCGTCCTTTGTTGGCTTCACTTCCCCTAGTTTCTCAGACGCCCTTGAGGAGGGTTTTCAGTGGAGGATGAAGCACACCTTACATGCCAGTCTCTCACCACATGTACACAGATTGTGCTGATTAAAAATGTTACTTCCTATTTGGGGGTGGCATGGTGGCGCAGTTTTTAGCGCGGTCGCCTCACAGCAAGAAGGTCCTGGGTTCGAGCCCCGGGGTAGACCAACCTTGGTGGGGCATCCTGGGTCGTCCTCTGTGTAGAGTTTGCATGTTCTCCCCGTGTCTGCGTGGGTTTCCTCCAGCGCTACGGTTTCCTCCAACAGTTCAAAGACATGTAAGTTAGGTGACTCGGCCGTACTAAATCGTCACTAGGTATGAATGTGTGTCATAGTGGCGTAAGTTTCACTTGAACATTGGGGGGGGGTCCTCCCCCTGGAAATTTTGAGCATCACACATTTAATTTCCTGCATTCTGGTGAATTTGTATGCACCAATTTGCTCTTTTTCTACATCAATTTATTGTGTAAATGTCTTATTTATGTAAAAGAAAAACAACTTTCTAGGTAATTCTCTCATCTTACTCTCTTTTTTGCACCAAAAAGCACCGGATATCTTCTGTTACTTTCCTCTTGCTCATGTTGACTCTGTGAATGAAAGTAGTAGATGCATCTGAACTAATACAATACCCTTGGCACAAATTGGTTTGTAGATGTACCTATTATGTTATCTCATGTGCCCGAAATTATCAGTTCAAGTTCATTTAAGCTAACATAAACGTCTAGGGGCTACTGTTAGCAAGCGCTAGCTAGTTCGTGAGGGGGTCCGAACTGATAACCCCAAACACAAAGTTATAAACTAGATAAGGCTATAATTCATCCGGAAATACGTAAGAAAATCTAACTCAGAAACCCCAAATGTAAGAAAGGGTGGTGTACTGGGCTAGACGAGCAAGCTGGCTAGCTACGTTACTTACACTCGCTTACACGATCATTCATGCTCCGGTCTCCTGGTTGTCAGGAGCAACTGCAAGACAGCAACGAGGTCGGCAATCCCAGTGGCAAGGTTAAAATGGTATGGTCCAAGCATAGGGGTGTATGAAATCGTTGGAAAACAAGTATGAATGACATTTTAAGTAGTTCGACTGTCTGTGTTGTTATTTTACCTTTTTTGGCCAGGGAGTTAACATTATCATTCATGATACATTTTTTGGGGGGGACAAATTCACCTCTTCTAAATATTGAGGGGGACATGTCCCCCCTGACCCCCCCATAAATTACACCTGTATGTGTGTGTGTAGGGGGGGGCTGTGATGGCCTGGCGGCCTGTCCAGGGTGTCTCCCCGCCTGCTGCCCAATGACTGCTGGAATAGGCTCCAGCATCCCCACGACCCTGAGAGCAAGATAAGTGGTTCAGATAATGGATGGATGGACTTCCTATTCGGTTACTGCAGTTAAATGTCAGTATTACTTCAAAGCTGCAATTCTGAAAACTTCTTGTGGTAAATCGTTGCCACATTTATAATTTATAAGGCTCCTATACTTTTGATGGTCAGTCTGGTCTGTGTCAGCTCAATAGCCGTGTTTCCATAACGTATGTTTACGCGCATTTTGAAGTATCCCGATTTTTATGGACACGGTAAATTTCGGAAAAAAAACTTCCCCAATTTCGCAAAAAGTTTTTACGGTTGCTTGAGGTGTTTTGTTTTGTTTGTTTTTTTACTTTTTAATAGGTTTTTTTTAATTATTATTGTTAGTATTTTTAAACAGAGCTTGCCGAATAAATTTTGACGTAGCGAACATTTGACTCACATGACTGATCAGCTGTTTCCGCCTTCCTGGATACTCCCATAAGGTACGGGGGCGAATTCGGGGGACAACGCAACCACAGGAACTGCCGCGGCCGGGAAGCGAACTCGTATCGCCCGCACCGCAGGAGACATCGCTAACCGCTCGACTAATGGGTCAGACCCACCAGCCAGCGGCCAGCGTGTCTACTTATCCATGCACGTTACAGTATGTTTCTTTGTCGTCGTCTCCAGACGTGGTCACTAATAGCTGATATATATATATATATATATACATACATACACACACACACACACACACACAATTACAACTTTCCCAATCGACACAAATTCCTAAATACCTCTTCCTTTTCTCTCGTAGATGGCCGAGACGGCAAGACGCCTGGTTTTGTTTCCGCTTGGCGACCTCTACTTCTTCTACTATGTTTATTACAGCCATGCAGCCTATACTACCACCTTCTGACGAAACAACGTTTGCATATCCTAGTTTATTCACTCCAAACCCGTTGACGGAAACGCGCCTAATTCGCGTTCTTTTTCTCTTTTTTTTGTTGTTCTTGTTGCGACATCTCAAATGTTTGATTGAAATTTGCTTGACGATTAATGGAAACACAGCTAACGTGTATCACATTTTTCCACATTCAGCCGTTCTGTAAAAACTGCAAGTTTCCTTGAATTATAACGTTTTTATGAATAATCCTGAATAACTCATCTATATTTTTTCCATGCAGATAAGGACAGCTATAAACTAGCAACCCCCCCCCTTCTCTCCCTTTCTGTCTGTCTGTCTTTCTGTCGCTCAGCTACTTGAGATTTTGCTCTTGCCATAAATCACATTAGGGCTGAAGTGAAAAATTAATAGATGCATTAATTAATCAACTAATTAATTAATTAATAACACAGTAAGCAGGAACTAAATCTGTATAAGATCTTAGCTTCATGATAAAGTGGTGAGAGCATGGAAATTGTTAATGTCACAATATGCTGCAATAGTGGAGTCTTTTGAAAGCCAGAGAAACGCTTAACACATGTTGATATTTAAGAAGAACTTAGACATGTAGGGCCAGGTCAGGGGATTAGAAATCTTCAGACCTATATCCTTACCAGCAGACACTGATGTTATTAGCAAATGGGGTGTGCAATACTTTATTATTTTAACGTTTTAAAGCATACAATCCTAATAGGTCCCTGGTGGATGCTGTGTGTGTGTGCGCAAACTAATAAAAAAGGAGAGGGAAAAATGAAAAGGGGGTTAATTTGGTTTGGCTCAGGTGAGGTAATTATTCCTTTCCCCCACTTCACTGCACACCCATAATGATTATTAACAAGCTTAAAGTACTTGAGGAGCACTGGGAGTTGGTGGCTAACAACCAGGGGCCCGTAGATGGGGTTTGGGGGGGTGTGGCTGGGAAATCATTATGCTAATTAGGCAGTCCATAATGCGTTCCAATCACAGAGTGCCCAAATATAATCTACTGGGAGGGCCTGGGTTACTGGGGTCACTGGTTTGTTCATCCGCACTCATTCGTTTGTCTCCTCTCTCTCACTCATTTACCCACTTTCATTCATGTTGTCATGTACTGTAATATTTATTTATTTATTTTTAATTGCTATTTTCTCAGTCATTCTCTATGCACCTCTTTCTCCCTCTTACATGTCTTATATATATATATATATATATATATATATATATATATATATATACAAACATACATATAGACACACACACACACACACACATATATATGTGTGTGTGTGTGTGTGTGTGTGTGTGTGTGTATGTAGTATATATATATCGTATATATATAAAACCTGTGTGTATGCTTGGCAGCGGTGGTAGGGTGATCCGGGTGGGTCGGTTGGATCCATTACACTTGATTTAGATATATTCAGGCATGGCTTCACAGTCTGCAGGTGTCAAAATAAGTGGATAATGACAGTTTAGCCACTTGGTTTCAGGATCACAGCACCTCACATCATAATTCGGCTGAACAAGCCCATTTTATCTCGACAGCACACACACAGGCGTCGCAGGACAGAGATGGCTGAAGGAGGAGACGAGCGTGTGATCAATGTGAAGCCACTTCAAATGCACATGGAAGAGAGGACGGAGAGAGGCTGCTTAATTTCTCTATCTTAAAAAAAAGAAATGGGAGATAAAGGGTTGTCTGCTGAAACAAACAAATAAGCAAAAGGAAATAAACCAATCAAACACAAAGTGGCAAAATTAAATACAGTGTCATACTGGGAAAGAAGTTATCCACTGATTACACTACAAAAACAACAAAAAACAACAACTGCTGTTTGGTGAATACTGAACATTTCTTTTTGAAATGTGAAACTGTTGCCAACAAAAATAAGAAAGGGAAACACAAAAAATGCTCCACCGTTTCAAATGCTGTACATTGTAAGAACACAAAACCATAAGCTCGGGAACACGGGTTCTCGAGTCTCTGAACAGAATTCCATATTTCCAGACGGTAGTGGCAGATCCTATGGTTCACCTAATCTGCCTCCATGTGTTTCCTCCTCCACCATCACCACCCACCCACCCACCCCCCTCTTTCTGTGTGTGTGTGTGTGTGTGTGTGTGTGTGTGTGTGTGTGTGTGTGTGTGTGTCTCTCTCTCTCTCTTTCTCTCTCTCTCTGTCTGACTGTCTCGCTTGCTCGTTTTCTCTCTCGCTGGGCTGGTATTTCTTGGACATCTGTTCTTGGCAACCATGGCATCAGCATGAGGACTGGACCCACTCCCTGCACAAGAGCATGGAGGGAAGGGAAGGGAAGGGAAGGGAGAGGAAAGACTGGGGGATGAGAGAAAGATTGACGCGGGAGAGATTGTGGGAGGAGGAGAGAGATGGGGAGAAGAAGTGAAAGAAAGGGAGGGAGGAGGAGGAGGAGAGAACAAGAAGGTGAGACAGGTAGAAAAAGAGAGGATCGTCTGTGGGCACATTCGCACGGTGATGAAACGGTAAAGGAAAGCAGTATGGAGAGAGACAGGATTGGAGGAGGTCTGTTGGAGGTAATTAGGAGTGGAGGGGGGACACCACCGGGGGGACCAGCCCTGTGGGTCACGCAGCAGCTCTGCACGGGCCTGTTAAGGGTTGTAAGGGCCCGTCGTGGGACCCGCAGTGACTGGGACGATTGTGTGGTTCTCCCTCGCTGTAGTAAATATTATATGGCCATGAAGTCTCCAGAAAAACTGTGACACTGGAATTCTCCACTGACAGTGATACTGATGAAAATACACTGGTTGTCTGGCATTAGTAGAGAGTCTGTATTGATTTGTATATGTTGGTGATATGGATGTTGATAGAACTGACATGAATTAAGACAGACAGACAGACAGACAGACAGACAGACAGACAGATAGATAGATAGATAGATAGATAGATAGATAGATAGATAGATAGATAGATAGATAGATAGATAGATAGATAGATAGATAGATAGATAGATAGATAGATAGATAGATAGATAGATAGATAGATAGATAGATAGACAGACAGACAGACAGGTAGATAGGTAGATAGATAGAGAGAGAGAGAGAGAGAGAGAGAGAGAGAGAGAGAGAGAGAGAGAGACAGACAGACAGACAGACAGAGAGACAGAGAGAGAGAGAGAGAGAGAGAGAGAGAGAGAGAGAGAGACAGACAGACAGACAGACAGATAGATAGATAGACAGACAGAAAGAGTACAGGTAATGGTTTTACCCTGTACTGTTTTTTGGCTTCACGTGCTAACATGTGTCCCACAAAAGCATTTCCTTCACACCGTCTACCAAAGCAGCAACCTGACGCTCCGTGGAACATGCAGCAGTCAAGAATGTTGAGAAGGGTTCAAAGCAACATTCTTAAACAATTACAGATGGCAGGCCAGACCAGAAAGTGAGGAAGAGAGTGAGAAAGGGAAAGCGAGACAGACGGAGAGAGGCAGACCGAAAGAAAAACCAAACAGGAAGGAGAGGTTTGTCGAATTTTCTGGACGGGTAATTGACAGGTATATCAGCAGCAACAGGGCAGGGGAGAGTGTGAGATGGATCTTGACAGCCTTCAGGGTGAGATGATTAATTACAGCCAGGGCTTCTCCGGGCCCAGCAGTTTCCTTTGCTTTCTGCTGTGTTGTGCCGCAGGGCCACGGGGCCCGGAGCCCGAGGTGACGCTGCAGCCGTTGCTCCCCTCTCTCACCTGTGTGCAGGGAGAAGTCTCCTCAAACCCGTTTCTCTCATTCCCGCTCTCTCTTTTTGTCCCTCTCCAGACTTGTAGTGCTCAAGTATGGACATGGTCTCGGGTCCACATTCTGAAGGTCTCATCTGGGACGTCGCAGCATATTGACTCGGTCTTGACTTGATCTTGACTTGGACAGCACAAACTCATGGTAGTAAGTACAAGACTTTCATTTGCTTTTGAAACGAATAGAAAACGTCCCCTGAGCAGGTCAATAAAATGCAATCTAACCTAAATGCTTCTTAATCTGTTTATCTGGAACATTTGGAAAACGGGAATCTGAATCAAACCCTCCTTGGAAAAAAATAAGGTGAAAAAAGTCTCGATAAATATTACGACAAGTTGCAGTGTACTGGAGTCAGTCTCTCCGTTAGGCTTGGCCCATTGGTTTAAGGTCGACTTGGCCTCACGCCCCTAAAGACTTGACTTGCTCTTAGGTAGCCTCGACTCTTTGTCATCATTCTGTTTCTCTTATTCCGTCTCTCATTTTGCCTCAGTCTCTCTATCTTGTGCACTTCTCGCGGTTGTTCTTTGCTACTTGATGTTTGCACTGCTATGTTGCTGCGGTGTTGTTCATGTTCCTCTCTCGTAAGCTGCTGAAGGCCCCGTGTGAAGAGGAGATCAGTCGGCGAGAAGATGAGACAGGTCCTTCAGCCGGATGAATGTGGAATTAAAAGGAACATCAAAAAGATGGGAGGTGAGAGAGACAGTAAGAAAGTAAAGAAGGGGGCAAAGGAGGCAAAGAAAAAGGAAGCCGAGAACGCGAATGGCGAAGGTCTCCTCTGTCCTCTTATCCCAATGTTTTTTTTTCTCTCTTTTATTACCTTTCATTACATTCTCTCATTAATTGTTGCACGCCCTTATTTCTAACACTTTCCCACCGCAGGCTCTATTTTTTTACCCTTTCTTTGTCCCCCTTTCTCACCCTCCTCCTCCTCCTCTATTTGCCTCTCTCTCTCTCTCTCTCTCTCTCTCTCTCTCTCTCTCTTGCTCCACCTCCCCCTCCTCCCCGCTTTACCCTCATCCCTCCCTCCTTCTTTCCTAGAAGAATCTGGAGTTTGTAATTTATTATTTGTGAGAAACTGTTATCGGAGTCAGTTTGCTATCGTGGGCCACTTCATTAATCACGGAGCCCTCTCTCTCTTCATTTGTTCCCAGATATCAGGTGGTTCTCTGGGTTCCAGGCACTGATATAAATATGAGGGTGAGAACACTCCCCTCCTCTGTTTATCACCTTGCAAATAAAGTTCAGTGATGTACCACACGAAAAAAAAAAAGAGAGATGAGAAATATATCTGTTCCACCTCCAATTTATTTATTAAGGTCAGGTAGAAGAAGAAAATCATATATATATATACATGAGAGAGAGAGAGACTGAAACAACCTGGAAAACATAAATAAATACGAAAAAAGGTTTATCCAGGGGATTTACCTGACAGATATGCAGGCAAATTCGACCCGTCTCTGAACCCACACACAAACTTTAAAATGACGTGTTGCCTCTGTTGTGAGGAACCCTATTGCTCTGGTGTTGCTGTTTCTTTTTTTCTTTTTTCTTTATCAGAGTTATGCATCCTCTGTTTGCAGCCACATATGTCTCACCACTGTAGAGCTCGTGCAACTCATAGTTCATACCCGCAGCCATTTCAAATATGTTACAGTCATCAGTTTGAAAATGAGACCCGTTTCCCTTCTTCCTGAGGTATTCACTTATATCCCTTATTCAGCAGTCACTCACCGAGAGTAATGCGTTCTTCAAGTGGGCTTAATCCACCAACTTTGATTGACACACACACACACACATACATATTATTGATGTTATAGTTAGTTACATGCAACATGTGTTTATTTTCAGGCTGTTGTCATCACTGAAGACAGATTCAGTTCTGTGCAGCTGAAAAAATCTAAAGCTGCTCCATTGAAAATGCTTGATTTGATCCTTTTTTTAACCCCCTTTTTTTTCTCCCCAATTGTATTTGGCCAATTACCCCACCCTTCTGAGCCGTCCCGGTCACTGCTCCACCCCCTCTGCCGATCAGGGAAGGGCTGCAGACTACCACATGTCTCCTCCGATACATGTGGGGTCGCCAGCCGCTTCCTTTCACCTGACAGTGAGGAGTTTTGCCAGGAGGATGTAACGCGTGGGAGGATGACGCTATTCCCCCCAGTTCCCACTCCCTCACACAGGCGCCCCGACCAGAGGAGGCGCTAGTGCAGCGACCAGGACACATACCCACATCCGGCTTCCCACCCGCAGACACAGACAATTGTGTCTGTAGGGACGCCCGACCCAGCCGGAGGTAGCACAGGGATTCAAACCGGCGATCCCCGTGTTGTTAGGCAACGGAGTAGAACGGTACGCTACCCAGATGCCCCGATTTGATCTTATTTGAATAATCGGTTGAGAAGTTAAAACACATTCAATGACATGACAAACGGAGTCAGATTTCCATTCATTGTCAGCGGTTCGGGCCGGGCCGGGCCTTTTGATGACGCTGTTGCAGAGGGGCGTCTTGGTTCGTGTATTTTTTGGATATATCCTTATGCATGTGCAAAAACTGCAGCTTTGTTGTTCAAGATGTTGAGAGTAACAATCAGCAAATGTCCTGCTGAACACTCTTTAACATGTATCATTGCTGGGGCAAGCTGTTCAGAAAACTTGATATCCTCGCGATGGCGTTTCACTGAAAGGCTTCAACTGTTACTTCATATCTGCTGGAAAAGCATACATACTTTCACAACACGAGAGTGTGAACAGGACACAGTGTGTGGGTGTGTGTGTGTGTGTCTGTGTGTGGTGAAGGGGGGGGTGTCTCAGTGTGTTTTAGTGTGACCCCAACATATGGGACTGATCAGGATCTTGAAGGGTGAGGGCACAGAAATAGAGCAGATAGAATATCCTCCCCTTCACCAAAGCAGCCCTCACGAGTCGTACTGAGGCCCGACACACCTTGGGTGGCTGCTATGGAATGTCTGACACTGTTGTCATGAGCAGGGGCGACGGTCACATGGACGAGATTTAAAAAGCAGATGTGTGATGACGGCGAAGCCCTCATTTTGCGGAGCATTCCGCTGCCAGTCGTGCTGAACTCGCCTCCTTATGGCTCACAGGGGCCGCTCGAATCTACCACGATGCTCATCGTTCCTCGTGCAAAGCCGGTTTTAACATGGTGTCGCTCACGTCTGTCTAAGGACTTTATGGTGCTTCATGTCTGGGGAAACAAGTGCAAAACGAACAGTCCCCCCAGAACAACAAAGAAACTTAGACAGGCACGGAGGTCTTGCCGAATACTGCATTGACGTTAATTCACAACCTGTGAACCCCCAAAATACAGTGTACGATAATGTCACAATTTCTAGAGGTTGTCTGTACCAGTGAAGAATACAGTGTACTGCAAGGACGTCCCTGCTCTATCCAGTCCGACTCTATGTGTGTGAGTATCCAGTGACCCAGGAGGGATTATGGGAGACGGACTGAAAGGTGGCCTTGAACTGTAAGGGGATAATCCTATTTTGATGCCCCACAAAGAAACCAAACCCGATCGACCAACCCAACAAACAGGCGAGCTGCTTCACTTCATGTGATTAAACTGGTACACCAGCAACTCTTTCTGTCGCGACATCTGTTCTTTCTGTCCTTCTTTCTCTTTCTGTTTTTCTTTGTTTCTTTCTTTCGCTGCCTTGTCGTATCTCTCCGTCGTTGCTGGATGTGACCCCATTGGGATCGGCGGATGGGCAACAGGTATCGTAGCAACAATAAATCAACCGAACATATAGCCTCCAGCTTGATGGGGGTCCTATCTCTCAAATTTCATTCAGTCCAGCCACAGTTGAATCTGGCAAACCCGAGAGGTCCTCCTACACTGCATCTCACCATTAACACTGCCTGGCCAGTTTTATAAACTGTCCTCTTTGTTTGAGGCAGCATTGCTGCTGCGATCGTGTGAGAAGAAAGCATGTTTAGAATGGGACATCTATGATGGCTAACTCTGCAGGTAGCGTGTGGTTTATGCAGTTCACATCCAGATCATGAACCTTTAAACTTGACAAAACACAAGCTAAAACTGTGGTTATCTCGGTGTCTCATTCAACGAGTACCAAAGAAATTTGAATCGGTTCATCTGAACACAACGTTTATTGAGAGAGAAGCGTTTCATCATCCATCTAGTGCCCCTTTTCTACGGCATGGTACCGGCTCGACTCAACTCAGCTCTACTCGCTGTTTTTTTTTTTTTTTGTTCCATTGGGCAAAAGTTAGGGATAGCACCTGGTACCAGGTACTTTTTTTGGTACCACCTCCGTCGAGGTTCCAAGTGAGCTGAGCCAATACTAAAAGGTGCCATGAAAATACCAATATGAATAAATAAATAAAATAAAACAAATAAAATATAAATATATGTATATTTATTTATAATCTTGAAAAAAATAGTCTACATACCCACAAATGACCAGCGGGGCTTCACCGTGAGGGGATACTATCTGCAGTGGAAAACTAAATCCCAAAAAAGTAAAGCGAGTAGAGTCGAGTTGAGCCAGTACCATGTAGTGGAAAAGGGGCATAAGTGACCCCTTCAGTCTAAACCGACTGCAGATATCCCCATTCTTATGAACAATACAGTGGCATGACGACCGAAACCAACCATCGGTTTCATATGCAAATGAAGCCATCTATACACCCATTATCCAAACCGCTTATCCTGTTCTCAGGCTCGCGGGGATGCCGGATCCTATCGCTGTTTTCAGGTGGTATTGTAGAGAATTCGGGAGGCAGCCCGGGAACCATCGCCACAGCCGGGACGCGAACCCGTATTTCCCACTCCGCAAGCGACAACGTTAACCAGTCGACTAAAGGGTCCGACCCGTTAGTTAAGGACCAACGTGTCTACTTATCCATGCACGTTACAGTATCAACCAACCGATCGTTCGTTGCAAATATTCATTTGCATATGAAACCGATCGTTGGTTTCCGTGGTTATGCCACCTTATGGTTTATAAGGGTGGGGATACCTGCAGTCAGTTTAGGCTGAAGAGGTAGGCTAACTTAGAGGAGTGATGAGACGTTTCTCTCTCCAGATGAACTGATTCTACCTTCTTTGATTTTCTTACCTGATTTTCTTACCGAGTCTGCATAAAGACGTTCGAAGAGCAAGTTCCACCGTCAAGCGTCATTCATTCAATTTTCACTCAGCAACAAGCAGGAAATGAGCCTCCATTTCGGGTCAAGTCAAGTAAAAGGGTAGGAGGAGACCACACGACAAACCAAACGAGTCGTCACATCTTTGACTCTCACGTCGCGGGCGGCATGGACGTCGAAGCGTGACTCTGTAAGTCGCTCAGGTGTAATGAAGCTCCCGCATTTCACGCATGGGGTCTAATTGGCGAGCACGGCCGGGTGATAAGAGTAGACGTAGAGCGTTAACGCTACGCTGTGATGTCCACCTTGCCCTCCGCGCCGCGGCTTGAACTCTGGCTGGCAGATCCGCAGCCTCGCTTTGTTTACATCAAGGCCCTCGACTTCAATGGGTCTGTTGTACCGCGCGATTTCCCTTTGAAGTCAGTGTTGGGAACGTGCTGATTAATAATGGGAGGCGGCTCTGTCAGGAGGCACCGGCGTACCTTATCCAACCATCGGACTCCAATGGCGGGGGGGAAAGACCCCGTCGGTTTACAGGAACCACACAGCTGTTTAGCACGGCATGCAAAGCGGGACTTTATAACCATCTCACTCTTAACCACCCGCCTCGGAACGGAAACACATTAGAAAAATTAATATTGTAGCGTGCATGGATAAGAAGACACGTTGGTCCTGACTAACGGATCGGACCCTTTAGTCGACTGGTTAACGTTGTCGCTTGCGGAGCGGGAGACATGGGTTCGGGTCCCGAATGTGGCGTTTTTAGGAACTGCCCCCCCAAATTTGCAACAATATATAGATGAAATTAACACACACACACGGAGCAGCTGAAAGTATCCAGAATTATATTTCTAAAATCTTAAGATTTTTTTTTCTCTGCTCTCTAAGCAAATGCTTTTGGTGACGAGTGGGCTTCCCCTGGGTTTTTTGGTGTGCTTATGGGGCTGCGTTTTCTTTTTTCAACATGTCCTTTTTTTCCCCACAATGCCCTAATTGACTTAGCACCAACACAGCCTCTGTGAAAGGCACCAGCAGCAGTAGCAGCATTGGTGTATTTCAGGGTTGAAGGAAGAGGAAGAGGAGGAGAAGGAGGGGGAGGGAGGGGTAGAGGGAGGTGTTGACGGGGAGGGATTCCCCAGATGTGAGTTCAAGCACCTCACTTATACTGAGACAGACCTGCTCCCTTGGGTAAGGCTTGTGTTTGTGCTTGTGTGTGTGTGTGTGTGTGTGTGCGCGCGCGCGTGCGTGCGTGCGTGCGAGTGTGCGTGTGTGTGTTGTAGGGGGAACAGACGGGGTAAAAAGCAGATGAGAATGATAATCTTAGGGGTAAAAAAATACATACGTTTAAAATAAAAAGGCAAAAAAAATCCAAGAGTGTCTTGGATTTAGAGGAGAGGGAGAGAGGAGGAGGAGAGACAGAAAGAGGGAGGGCATAGAGAACTTCAGAAAGGTTAGTAATAAGACATGACAGGTTTGTAAAACCTGCCACTTGCTCAAAAAAAATAAAAAAAATAAAAATGGCAGCAGTTGAGGAAATACGGGACATATTTAACTTTAAAGAACACCTGTAATGACGGGGATTATTGTCTTACTGAAATGGAAATATACATTTCATTCCCCCCCAGCCGGGCCGATCTGCATGCTCCATTGTGCACTCGTTAACAAAAAAGAAAAAAAGGGGGGGTGATGTCAAATCCATATAAGGAGAGAGGGAGGGTGGGGGGGGCAGAAAAGAAGAGGAGGAGGAGGATGGGACGGTGGGGGAGGACAGGGCGGCGGTGTGTTTGGGGAGTTGGGGCGAAGCAGGGCGGTTGAGCTGGCCGGTCGTTCAGTGTGTGTGTGTGTGTGTGTGGGGGGGCTTGCGGGTTATCGTAATTCCCAGGGCACTAAAAGGCTGCGATTATATGAAGACAAAAAAAGAAGAAGGGAAAAAAAGAAAGAAAAAAAATCTCTTGCTTTCCGTTTGCAAAGGTAATGAGAATCTAATGAGGCCTGACTTGTGCCCCCCCCCCCCACCAGCAGTGGCTCTCGCTGTGGTTCTGTTCTGCTCTCCATTCCACAACAGGTTCCCCTGAGGAGCGCCGAGATCTTCTACCTGTGGTGGAGTTGATGGATAGGGGGAAAAATGGATGGGTGGAGGGTACGAGAGCAGTAAAAGAGGGAAAGGGATGTATGTGTTGGGGAGGGGGTAGAGAAGGGGGCATGAGAGGTGAAAGAGCAAAGGAAAAGAGCGAGTGAGGGCCAGTTAAGAAATAAGAGAAGTGGGTGAGAATAAAAGGAAATGGGCAGGTCAGCAGGCATCAACTTCTCACCAATGGGAGGAAAGAGGAGACGGTAGTAGTTTGTGTGTGTGTGTGTGTGTGTGTGTGTGTGTGTGTGTCTGTGTGTGTGTGTGTGTGTGAGCATCGACAAAGTAGAAGGTGGGACAAGGCCTGAATTTGTTGACAGAAATTTGAATTGTGTGGAACAGAACGTCAGCGCCTATGGCCACAATGATTAGATTATATTCGATTAGAATAAATAACATTATATGGTTTCTGTTGGGAAATTATCATAGTATATGCTAAAGTGATACAACGACAAGGGAATGATATGAATACATCTAAGAATAGAATACAATATAATTCATTTGCCATTTGTACATACATACAGTGAAATTCATTATCTGCATGTAACCCATCCTATTGTATAGCGGCAGTGGGCAGCTGCAGCACTCGGGGACCAACTCCCATTCTTCTTTCCATTGCCTTGGTCAGGGGCACAGACAGGAGTATTAACCCTAGCATGCATGTCTTTTTGATGGTGGAAGGAAACCGGAGCACCCGGAGGAAACCCATGCTGACACGGGGAGAACATGCAAACTCCACACAGAAAGGACCTGGGACGGCCTGGGATTCGAACCCTGGACGTTCTTGCTGTGAGGCAACAGTGATAACCACTGGGCCACCGTGCTGCCCAGTACAGTACAGTACAGTACAGTACAGTAGGCTAATAATAGAATCTTTTAATAGTTAAGTAAAATACATGTTGACATCCAGTAGAAAGCCCTGTGGAGCAGGTAAAACAGCATGTTCTCTGCAGATGTGTGCCTGATATGCAAATTGACATGATCTATTACCAAGGGTCTGGGGGTACTCCTACCTACACCATACTATCATAGGTCTACATCATGTTTGAAGACAGTGGCAAAAGCCTGTAGCCACCAAGCACACCAGTACAACCCCTCCCAGGCACTGGGACAATGCAGGGGGTTTCCTTGGTACCCTGGTAGATACCCAGGGATGAGCTGAAAACCTGTTGAAGAACCGTCCTGCTCGGCCTGTGCTGTAGTGGCCCTTGGCCTATTTCCATCAAGTCTGCCTTGTATGTAACATTCAAGTTCAAGTCAAACCCTGTTGTCACGTGTATGTATGTGTGATTACCTGAACTTCTTGTGGTCTGGTTCTCTCTGCCTTAACACAACGGACACAAGGTCATCCCAACCCCTCCCCCCCAAAGAAAGACAACATTACAGACCTACACAGACTATGTACACAATGAATTCATACACACAATATACAATATACAGTACGCAATAACACAACAATGTGAGGTGCACATGGCTGTGTCAGCCGTATGGGGTACGTATCCGGTAGGTTGGCCTGCTAAATTTGGATATGGATTACCTGATCAACCCCCTCCCATGCCATTAGCTCCTCCATAGGACCCTGTGTCCAAATGTTCACAGTCTTGGTGGCAATGGGCTGCTTTCTTCCTTGAGACAGAATAGTAATAAACCGGGGTGCCCGGGTAGTGTAGCAATCTATTCCGCTGCCTATCAACACGGGGATCGCCGGTTCGAATCCCCATGTTACCTCCGGCTTGGCTGGGCATCCCTCCAGACACAGTTGGCCGTGTCTGCGGGTGGGAGGCCGGGTGTGCGTATGGGTCCTGATGGCTCTTCGGGGGGATTAGCGTGATCCTCCCACGCACTACGTCCCCCTGGTGAAACTCCTCACTGTCAGGTGAAAAGAAGCAGCTGGCGACTCCACATGTATCGGAGGAGGCATGTGGTAGTCTGCAGCCCTCCCCGGATAGGCAGAGGGGGTGGAGCAGCGACCGGGACGGCTTGGAAGAGTGGGGTAATTGGACAGGTACAGTTGGGGAGAAAAGGGGGGGGGTCCAATAAAAAAAAAGAATAATAATAATGAACAGAAGAATGTCTAGTGCCTTTGTTGGTGACAATTGTACACTTTACCTTTGACTCACAGTTGATTTGGTTATATATCTTACCCCTCTGTTTAAGTTTAAAGGGAACATGTCTGGGTATCCATGTCCCTACATGCCTGAGCCTCGTCAGAAACACACAGGATTTAATATCTGAGGTACAACTGATTGGATTCATGAGTTTGTGAGAATAGTGTATTGCAACGAGACCTTGTGCATGTTAGGTCACATGCAGCAATATCCGAAAGGGAATGGTTAATCCTGAATCTGGTTTCAGTGATGAACATTTATATGAAAAAGTTGTTGGGGTTAAATAGCGCCATTTTATTTCCAGTTGATATCACGTTGTCTCAGATGTCCTTTAGGCTGGCCGTGACTGTGGTTTCAACTCAGGGTGAGACTCTCACAGATCATACTGATGACTCTTGTGCCAACTACCAAAACAAGCCAAACCAGAAACGGTGTTGACTAACTATCACGTCCCCGTCCCAGCAGTGAGTTTAACCAGCTCCTGTCATGCACACGGACACACACGACACCGTGCCTGAAGGAATGTGCACAAGAGGTGGTCGACCCACAACCCACCGTCATATGACGTGTCAGTAGCAATGCTGTGTCATATTTTGTTATGTTAGGTCTCCTCACAGGATGTCTACCGTGGTAGCGCAACAGGTTTATCCCATCTGACGTATCTAATGCATCTAGTCCATCTAATGCATCTACTGCATCTAATGGTCCTGCACATTTGTGTAGCGAATCCGGGACGCGAACCCGTGGCTCCCGCTTCGCAAGCGACAACGTTAACCAGTCGACTAAAGGGTCCGACCCGTTAGCCAAGGACCAACGTGTCTACTTATCCATGCACGTTACATTTGTTAGGAGATGCATGCCACATAATGAAGCTGCAAATTATTCCACGATATTATTATTCCGGATAGTATAAACAATTTGTGGGCGTCCAGGTAGCACAGCGGTCTATTCCGTTGCCTACCAACACGGGGATCGCCGATTCGAATCCTCGTGTTACCTCCGGCTTGGTCGGCGTCAGTACATATACAATTGGCCGTGGCTGCGATTGGCAAGCCGGATGTGAGTGTGTGTCCTGGTCACTGCACTAGCGCCCCCTCTGGTCGGTCATGGCGCCTGTGAGCGGGGGGTAGGGGACTGGGGGGAATAACGTGATCCTCCCACGCTCTACGTCCCCCTGGTGAAACTCCTCACTGTCAGGTGAAAAGAAACGGCTGGCGACTCCACATATATCGGAGGAGGCATGTGGTAGTCTGCAGCCCTCCCCGGATCGGCAGAGGGGGTGGAGCAGCGACCGGGACGGCTCAGAAGAGTGGGGTAATTGGCCGGACACAACTGGGGAGAAAAGGGAGGGGGCAGTGATTTTGTAATGTTTCGCCTGTGTATTGACGGTTGAATTCAGACTTTATTGTATTTCAACATCCCCATTCCTTTATGTAAGTATTATCACTATGCTGTGATGTACAGAGCTGGTGAGAAATTGGTTTTTGGGTTTTGTTTTTTTTTTTTGCATTCCAGCTGCTGGATGCTGGGGAGTAGGATTGCTTGGGGAGGGAAGGGAGTAAAAATAGTTTTATTACAGAACATGTTTTATTTGGAAATTCACATTTTTCCTGTATAGCTGTTCAGTTTATAGCCGATTGTTCAGTGTCCCTTCACCTCGGGGGACTGCGGTAGCACCCAGGAGGTTCGTGAAAAGGATGCTCCCCAATTGAACTGCTGCTTTTTTACACTTAAAATGACTAATAAAAATGCTAAATGATAATGATAATAATGATACGTTCAGAGACTTGCTGTTGGGGCCAACTCCCACATCTTGCTTTAACCAAATACAGATAAAGATCATGCTCCTGGAGGAACGCATGCAGATGCAGATAGTGCCACCTCTGCAAAGCCCTTCCTTATTGCGAGGTCTGGATTTCACCAGTGTGCAAAGGTTCTCTTAACCCCCCCCCCACCACCACCACCACCCAAATCTCCTTTAACACCCAGCTGGTAGTGGTAGGGTACGACTTTATCTGGAAAATTAGCGGGATGAAAAAGAGATCCGAGGGAGAGCAGGCCAGCTGATGACCTTGTGTTGCGCTGCCAGACCAGGATGACTCTTTCTCTCTCGTTCTACCTCCCAACTCCTCCACTGCCTCCACCTCCTCTTTTCCTTTGACTTTTTTTGTAAAGTCTGTGGTACAGCCGCGCTTTAATGAGGCCGAGCGCCCCACAGGTGATAAGACTGTTAATAAGAGAGACTTCTTGAAAGAGAGGAGGGGATGGGGAGAGAGGGAGCGAGCAGCACAGAGGGAGAAAGTGAGGGAGGATGGGAGGAGACAAAACAAGAGTAACAAAAGGTTTTACCAGGTAGACACGTTCAGTGCATTAGATCATTTGTGGAATTCAAGCGAAGAGTTATTTTATTAATACTCGGGGTGAGGCTCGCGCTTTTATGTGCGTGTGTGCACATCCGTGCACGCGTACATGTGTGTGTACATGTGTGTGTGTTACGGTAGAAGGGACCTCGGGCCCTTTCGACGGCATTTTCCCATAGAGTCCTCATCAAGAATTGATTGTCTTTGTTGTGGTAATCTGAAATTAATTTGCACTTGAACCCATCTTTCTTCTGGGCTCAGTCTTAAAACGCTGTCATAATTACGTGCCCCCCACATGAAAACCCAAGAACTAAGACACTGATATGATGAGACAGAATATTTTAATTCCCCAGGTACTTAAGAGCCCTTCTCTCTCTCTCTCTCTCTCTCTCTCTCTCTCTCTCTCTCTCTCTCTCTCTCTCTCTCTGTCTCTCTCTTCCTCTCCCTCCCTCTGCTCACCCTGCCTTCCTCCTACTCGTGATTTATCTTGCCAAGTAATAAAACAAAATGTTCCCATGCGTGGGGCTTAAGTAGAAGGTATTTGCCTGAGGGGGAACAGTAATAAGTGCTGTATTGCTACACATTTACTCATGTATTTTCTCAGTAGGTCATCTCCTCCTCTCGAATGATGCTAAACCTAAGCTAATGCAAGACGATGCCCAGTGAGTGCACACACTGAAGAGCTGTTCTTTGATTGGTGTCAAACACCGAGTGTGCAAAAATGCCCACATGGCAGCAAATAAATAAATTAGTAAGTAAGTAAATAAGAGAGGTCTCTTGCAAATTAGCATACAGGTATATAGACACACAGACACACACACAGACAGACACACACACAGGCAAATGTGCTTGCAACTAACCAACTAACCACACCACTACTTACAACAGGTTTCAGTGTACTACCTATAAGTTTCAGTGTACTACCTACATGTTTCAGTGTACTACCGTAAGTTAACATACAAAATGATCAAAAATGGCCGCATGGTGGCCCAGTGGTTAGCGCTGTCGCCTCACAGCAAGAAGGTCCCGGGTTCGAACCCCGGGGTTGTCCAACCTTGGGGGTCATCCCAGGTCGTCCTCTGTGTGGAGTTTGCTTGTTCTCCCCGTGTCTGCGGTGGGTTTCTCCGGGTGCTCCGGTTTCCCCCACCATCAAAAAGGCATGCGTGTTAGGGTTAATACTCCTGTCTGTGCCCCTGTCCGAGGCATGGTGAGACGAACTGGAGTTGGTCCCCGGGTGCTGCACGGCACAGCTAGGATGGGTTAAACACAGAGCAGAATTTCCCCACGGGGATTAGTAAAGTATATCAAAATCCAAATGGTGCTGCAAGTCAAAAACATTGTCACATCCAAATGTTCCCTCACTTGTATGAACTTGCATGTGGAGCTGGTGATTTGGTAATGTAGCCTGAGCAAATATGGTACAATACCATGGCAAAGGGAATGGAGATGCCTCCCAAAAGAAAGCAAGCCAACCAATCACGTGGTAGAGCAACTGCTGACAATCACGTATTGCAGGGTTATGTACAAATGTTCCCTTTTGCAGTGGGAGTTCAAAACGTTCCCAACTGGGAGCTCCAACTTTAGACATCCTTGCCTCCCATTCGACCAGCTCTGAGAAACAATTACTGTTTCATCAAACACTCATCACGGCACTGTTGTCTAGACATCAGACTGTGTTTCAAAGATAAGCATACACATCTGTTACAGTTCTCAGACAAAAATAAAAAAATGGCTCCAGACATTCCCAAACTCATAAACCTCCAACTTTTAAACACATGAATACTTTCAATACCCGAAGCTAAGTATCTGCATGGACACGTGTGTGTGTGTGTATAACATAAATACTATAGATTAGTCTCAGCATGGTTAGACTCCTCACCTCTGCACTATCTTTCAAATTAAAGTTCACATTCTTTTTCCAGTGATGGGGAAGTGGAGATGGAACAACGAACAACAATATCTTGCTATCTAATATGGTGTGTCAGTTTCTCACTGCTGGAACTCCAGCTCGTCTACACTTATGAGGTTAGCAGCCATGGAGGGAAGTGGCTGCTCAAGCACAGCCGAGCCAATGCACTTTGCTAGGCCAAGAGGGGGACTGCCCCCATGTCGCTGGGAGCCGATCGTCCTGTGAGGGCCATGGCCTGGGACTGAGGACCTGGGACTGTTGGGTCTCTGTTGCTGGAGTGGTTGCTGCATTACAGTGCTGGCTCAGGGAGGTAGAATAGGATGCCCTGTTGCACTGGGGGGGGGGCATATAGCGGTTGTCTAAGCAGGGCAAGTGGCTGAAATGGATCCAAAATGTGATAAAAGAACTACACTTGTTGGGCGTCCGGGTGATGTGGTGTTCTATTCCCTTGCCTACCAACACGGGGATCGGCGGTTCGAATCCCCGTGTTACCTCTGGCCTGGTTGGGCGTCCCTACAGAAACAATTGGCCGTGTCTGCAGGTGGGAAGCCGGATGTGGGTCTGTGTCCTGGTCACTACACTAGGGCCTCCTTTGGTCGGGGTGCCTGTGTTCAGGAGGGAGGGGGATACTAGGGGGAATAGCGTGATCCCCCCATGCGCTATGTCCCCCTGGTGAAACTCCTCACTGTCAGGTGAAAAGAAGCGGCTGGCTTCTCCACATGTATCAGAGGAGGCATGTGGTAGTCTGCAGCCCTCCTCCGAATCGGCAGAGGAGGTGGAGCAGCGACCAGGACGGCTCTGAAGTGTGGGGTAATTGGCCGGGTACGGTTGGGAGGAAAAAGGGGGAACGTCAAAAAAAAAAAAAAAAAAAAAAGAAATCAGCCAGAAACCCTGTATTCATTCTCCAAAGCTAAAGTGAAGCTACTGCTCTGCAATTTGGTGATTCTTCAAATAAGGGAGTTTTTGAAAATCAACCCCATGGTAGATTTTCAAGAAAAAAAAAAAAAAACAAAAACTTTTCTTTTTTGGGGGGGGGGTATTGTATTTGTTAGAGTTAGGTTCTGTTAGCTATGAAAAAAAGATTTGTGTCTCAGTGATGACATTTTAATAATTTTTCAGTGTGTTGAAAATTCAAATATGCCAGAATTTCACTGTTTTGGGCTCGTCATCAACCTACACTTTTTAACTGGTTAAATTCATTAAAGCTTTACTTTGCATTTTCTCATAATAACAATTTAAAAAGACATATTTCAAATTCCTATGGTATTATATGTGAAATTTGCACAATTTGTATAGTTAAATATCGCTGTGCCTCATACATCTATCATTACCATCACACCAACATTTTAGAGAGCAATTACGTTTGTTAAAAGAACAACAATGTGGTTGCCATGGAAACGAGAAGTGCCAGCGGCGCATGGCCAGTCATGGCAGAAGCGTGACTTTTTCATGTCCACAAATGTAATGTGAAGATTTATTTGTCCTGATCTGAGAGTATGTTTATTAGGCGTCATTACCAAACAAGTTACTAATTGAGTATTTAAGTTCAGAAGTAAGAACATTCACTTTATTCATGTATGTTCATTGTGCACTGTATGCTAGCTAACAAGTTAGGTTAGCAAGTCTAAGAATTAGCCAACTTTTTCTCCAAAAAGTGAAAATTGTCATTACCATCCCGTGTCATTACCGTCACATTTTGCTGTTACAACTTTGAAAAAAAGCATCATGATATCAAGCTTATTTTGTAGGACGATCAACGCTATGCTAAGATATTTGTTCCAGACCAGTTAATAGAGCTTTTGAAAAAAAAAAAAGATTTTAAAGATTATTTTTTTTAAACTTCAAAAGCCGAAAGTGCCCCAAATTGAAGAATCACCCAAATACTGTATGTTCTGCTGACCGTGTGAACAGACTGAATTGCATGTTTGCACATATTGTGTGTTATTATATATCAGCACTTCTGCACATAACCCTTGCCCCATTTCCTTGTTCAGCAGCTCAGTCAGCTTCTTATTCTGTTGTATAATGTCATTTGTTTGTTGTAGAAATGTAGCTTTGTGCATCTTGCTGTAAGCCAACTTCTTTACTAAGCACAGTTAGTGACCATATGCACATGTAAGAATAGACACACACACACACACACACAAAAGGAAAACAAACAAATACATATTAGCATTGTTAATAAGATTAGCTTCACATTAGTTAGTTTTGACAGGGGGTATTTGTAATATAAAAGTATTTAAGACTACCTGCTAACATTTGTTATTGATCTTAGCTGTGTGCGTCCCCCTTTGCCCCCTTTGTTCACAGCATGGGCAGCTAATATCCTTATCAGCCATCTCATAATTTTAGCTCATATTGGCGTGTGTGTGCGTGCGTGTGTACATGCATGTGTGAGTGTGTGTGTCAGGGGCTGTGGGGAGAGAGGGGGGTCTGGTAGCTACTGAGCAGGACCCATCTTCAGTGATTTCCTGCAGTGTCGCCTTGTTCTATAAAGGCCTGGCAGGTCAGTGGCCCCGGGCAGAAATTCCTTCAGTGTGAGAGCTGGAGCAGGACGTGGTGAGATAGGCAAACACAGAGCTGCTTCCACCGCTCAACATCACTCCACTCTGGATAATGCCTGTATTCATACAATATGCAGGAAAGAATGGGCCTATATTGGCTTTCAGCGCCCCAAATTATTAACTCCCCATGTCAGATAGATTGTTTGATATGAAATATATTACCTTTATCACCTTTTTCAGTTAAAAAAAGATTAGATATTTCATTTTAAATGGAAATAAATCAAAGGAATATGGTACTAGCTGTGTATAGATAATATTAAATACTATTTATTTCTAAAAGCCTCAAATAAGCTTGTGTTGACTTACGATTTAGTGTTTGCCAACTTATAATTTCATATATTACAAAAAAAAATCCCAGAAGCATGTTAAAAAAATATACCTTTGTTTTATGCTAAGTGCTTTCTCTTCATTTAATTTCCTTGGATTAAATGGGTTCAATTTCAGAGGTAACTAAAACGAGTATTTTTATTCATCGTCGTTTGGAATAGAGTCTTTTAATTCATGTCACATGTCGCCTGTCCTCGTGTACTCTCCTGCTCATTTAACTGTCATCCAACTGTAAGCTATTAGACCAACCCGAGATGTGACAGGCAGCCCTTGGAAAATTGTTGATTGCCAATACTTAGCTGTGTGACTTCCCAGCAACTGAGTGCCGAGTATATATATGTGTGTGTGTGTGTGTGTGCGTGCGTGTGTATGTGTGTGGAGTATCCCCTACAGTGAAAGCTGCTGTCTATTGACAGACATGGCCTGCTGCTAAAGCCATTGCAATAATCATAAAGATTAGGTTAACAGTGGGAAACGGCCGGTGAAGACAAGTGTTCACAGTGGGCTGTTATTTTCCGATGGTACTCACACAAAAATAACAACCTCCATCTGTAGACCAGCGTGCTGTTTCAGACATCACCCTGAAGCCAGTGTGTGTGTGTGTGTGTGTGTGTGTGTGTGTGTGTTTGTGTGTGTGTGTGTGTCCAGCGACTGTGTGCATGTTTGTGTCTTCATCACTAAGTGCATAGACACATACAGGGACGAAGACATAAACATATAGGTTTGTGTGTGACAGGCATGAACGATGCACTATAACAATTATGTTTTGTAGAGAAAATGGATGATACTGCATGTAGTAGACAGACATGTCGATAATAATTACTTTTCAAATTTGCAAATTGTCCATTTGACTGGTCCATCCGTGTGTTTCAGAGGAAACGTAACACATTATAAAATCTAACATTATCTGATTATTGAGCTTGAATATCCCACTGGATCACACCAAATCACACTAAGTAGCGGCACGGTGACCCAGTAGTCACCTCACAGCAAGAAGGTCCTGGGCTCGAACCCCGGGGTTGTCCAAACTTGGGGGGGGGGGTCATCCCAGGTCGTCCACTGTGTAGAGTTTGCATGTTCTCCCCGTGTCTGTGGTGGGTTTTCTCCGGGCGCTCCAGTTCCCCCACCATCAAAAAGACATGCATGCTTGGGTTTATACTCCTGTCTGTGCCCCTGAGCAAGGCATGGCAAGACGAGCTGGAGTTGGTCCCCGGGTGCTGCACGGCGGCTGCCTGCTGCTGCTAGCTACACAGCTAGGATGGGGTTAAATGCGGAGCGTCATTTCCCCACGGGGATCAATAAAGTTGTATATTTTCAGATCAGGCCCTGTGTAAGGGTATGGGCAGGGAATGTGACGGCACACTGACAGTCAGAGGACGCTCGTATACGTTTGTTAGCTAGCTGCTCTCAAAGCACTCCGCTGAGAGAAGTGACATGCAAATGTGCGTGGCAGATATCTTCATAGGGAGAGGAGAACAAACAAAATAAGAAACAAAACAATGCTAACCAGAAGCAAAACTTGTGAAGATGACGTTCTGTCACTAATTGAATCAGATGGCGGGACAGAAAAAGAGGAATATTGTTCATTTGTTATACAAAAACAAATTTTATTATACATAATTCACTTTATGCACATTTTGTTGTGGCAATTCGCCCCGCACTACTCTCCGGATTATCATTTTGAATATGCAAGAGCTTTTAATAATTAAACACGCCAGTGTTTATTTTCTACACGCCGCAGTTCGAAATGGATTTGTTTGAATTTTGTCTCAGTTTTGTTTATTTCCTCTTTAGAAATGGTGCGTATATTTCCGCTCCCCCTTCTCGAAACTGTGCCATCTGAAGAAACAGCTTTCTGATCCTCAAATAGACCGATATTCCTCCTGAGCCGCCGTCAGAACGAATTCGCCTCACACGTGTTTATCTCTCTCCATCACCACCGAACGAACGGCCCTGCAGCCGAGAGACACACGCAGGGGCCGCAGTCAATACACCTGCCGACATCATGTCGCCTCATTCAACACCCCGGCCACATGCCACCCCACCCCCCCCACCCACCCCTTTCATTTCACAAGTTTTCAAGTCACTCTACATTTTGTTTTTTTTCCTTGAAACTTTATCTCTCCATCCATTTCCTGGCCTGCGCTTTAGGGCCCTGCATGTGGCTGGTAGCGTTTGACTGTTACGCCTCTGACATAAACCTCAGCGAGGACCCAAACAAGAGCGGCCATATTAATCTGACACGCAGAACGCGCCCTGCTTTTTGCTGAACGATAACATCTAGCAGTCGTAACTTTCAACTGTTTGTGTGGCCAACCTCGAAAAGAGGTTTACGCCTCTGCCACATCAGTTTTGCTTGCAAACTCAAGCGCGGTCTCCAACCCCCCCCCCCTCCCTCCCCACCACCACTACACCCAAAGAAGACACAAACAGTTTCAGACTCCTCAGGAAACAGGACAGGCCGCCACTGCTAACACTGGATCGGCACAGACGTGGCTGTGAGATGCTATCACGTGTGCGCTTTAAAGAGGCGATAGAACAAAGCAGGTAATGCAGGACTGACACGTGAAGTCAACTGCTGCTGTGCATGTCCTGTGTGTGTGTGTGTGTGTGTGTTTGTGTGTGTGTGTGTAGACTTGTCTGTGTTGAAGCTCCACAGCATGGGTTTTACCCTCCAAACAAAACAAGGAACAGAGTGGCACCATGCTTAATCTTCTCTCTTATCTCCACACCGTTTGGGAGCCCTTCCAGGCTATTTTCTTCTCAAACTATTGATTTTTATCTACTTCCAAATGACTGATTATTTCTATGGCTCCTTGTTCTTTCCTTTAGTCGGTGCAATATATATATATATATATATACACACACACACACATATATACATTTTTTTTTCTCCCGAAACCGTCAATGGTGATGATAGAAGCACTCAAATCATGAGGAGCAGAATATCAATTGATATATGTGTGTGTGTATATGTGTGTGTGTGTGTGTATATATATATACACACACACACACACATATATATATATATGTATATACAGTGGTGTGAAAAAGTGTTTGCCCCCTTCCTGATTTCTTATTTTTTTGCATGTTTGTCACACTTAAATGTTTCAGATCATCAAACAAATTTAAATATTAGACAAAGATAACACAAGTAAACACAAAATGCAGTTTTTAAATGAAGGTTTTTATTATTAAGCGGGAAAAAACCATCCAAAGCTACATGGTCCTGTGTGAAAAAGTGATTGCCCCCTAAACCTAATAACTGGTTGGGCCACCCTTAGCAGCAACAACTGCAATCAAGCGTTTGCGATAACTGGCAATGAGTCTTTTACAGAGCTGTGGAGGAATTTTGGCCCACTCATCTTTGCAGAATTGTTGTAATTCAGCCACATTGGAGGGTTTTCGAGCATGAACCGCCTTTTTAAGGTCATGCCACAGCATCTCAATCGGATTCAGGTCAGGACTTTGACTAGGCCACTCCAAAGTCTTCATTTTGTTTTTCTTAAGCCATTCAGAGGTGGACTTGCTGGTGTGTTTTGGATCATTGTCCTGCTGCAGAACCCAAGTGCGCTTCAGCTTGAGGTCACGAACAGATGGCCGGACATTCTCCTTCAGGATTTTTTGGTAGACAGCAGAATTCATGGTTCCATTTACCACAGCAAGTCTTCCAGGTCCTGAAGCAGCAAAACAGCCCCAGACCATCACACTACCACCACCATATTTTACTGTTGGTATGATGTTCCTTTTCTGAAATGCAGTGTTATTTTTACGCCAGATGTAATGGGACACACACCTTCCAAAAAGTTCAACTTTTGTCCCGTCAGTCCACAGAGTATTTTCCCAAAAGTCTTGGGGATCATCAAGGTGTTTTCTGGCAAAACTGAGACGAGCCTTTATGTTCTTTTTGCTCAGCAGTGGTTTTCGTCTCGGGACTCTGCCATGCAGGACATTTTTGCCCAGTCTCTTTCTTATGGTGGAGTCATGAACACTGACCTTAACTAAGGCAAGTGAGGCCTGCAGTTCTTTGGATGTTGTTGTGGGGTCTTTTGTGACCTCTTGGATGAGTCGTCGCTGCGCTCTTGGGGTAAATTGGTCGGCCGGCCACTCCTGGGAAGGTTCACCACTGTTCCGTGTTTTTGCCATTTGTGGATAATGGCTCTTACTGTGGTTCGCTGGAGTCCCAAAGCTTTAGAAATGGCTTTATAGCCTTTTCCAGACTGATAGATTTCAATTACTTTGTTTCTCATTTGTTCCTGAATTTCTTTGGATCGCAGCATGATATCTAGCTTTTGAGGATCTTTTGGTCTACTTCACTTTGTCAGGCAGGTCCTATTTAAGTGATTTCTTGATTGAGAAGAGGTGTGGCAGTAATCAGGCCTGGGTGTGGCTAGAGAAATTGAACTCAGCTTTCCAAAGATGTGATAAACCACACTTAATTTATGTTTTAACAGGGGGGGGGGCAATCATTTTTTCACACAGGACCATGTAGCTTTGGATTTTTCTTTTCCCTTAATAATAAAATCCTTCATTAAAAAACTGCATTTTGTGTTTACTTGTGTTATCTTTGTGTTATATTTAAATTAGTTTGATGATCTGAAACATTTAAGTGTGACAAACATGCAAAAAAATAAGAAATCAGGAAGGGGGCAAACACTTTTTCACACCACTGTATATACACACATATATATATATATATATATATATATATATATATATATATATATATATATACATATATATATATATATATATATATATATACTATTATTTATTGACAGCTGATGATTGCTTATGGCATGAAACATGCTTGTTCTGTCTCATAAAGAACTTACTTGACTCATATATATATATATATAATCCAGTGAGTCAAATACATTATTTATGAGACAGTACAAGCCTGTTTCATGTCAT